>JBBPOS010000082.1:0-79024 GCA_038091575.1 Leccinum subgranulosum | reverse complement strand
TGTACAGCTCTGTATAGCTCTGTATGGTGAGCCTGTGGACTCTGTAGAGTCTGTACAGGGTACTCTGTGCAGCTCTGTGGAGATAGGGGTACTCTGTAGAGTCTGTACAGATAGGGGGTACTCTGTATAGGTCTGTGGAGGTCTGCATTACTAGGTACCTCTCTGTAGGGTCTGTGGGTCTGTGTAACCCTGCACAGGTCTGTAGAGCCAAGGGTGGGTTTGCTGATGCTCCTTCTTCTCCATCCGTTGCCTCAACCCCTTCTGCATCCTCCCTCCCTCCAACCGCTCGTGAGATTGCCGTTCTAAATTCGGCTGAGGCTAGGCTCAATAGGGAACTCAACCTTCCAGTGGATTGATCTCATCGGTTTTACCACAAGGCTTGCTTCACATGCAGACGTCTTAGCCACATCCGCATCAACTGCCCCTACTACAAATGCTTCCTCTGCCTTCGAACCACCCCAGGACATTCTCAAGGAGCTTGTCCTCTCAGACGTCGCCCCACACGCCCTTCCCCTTCTGCCTCCTCCATGTCCACATCATCATCCCGCTCCTCTTATCGCTCCACACAATCTGGCCGAGGTCGCGCCAAACCTTTTTGCCCTCCTCAAGGATCTACCTCATCTTGTCATACTTGCCCTACTTATATCCACCCTTCTCTCATTGGTCGTTCCCCATCCCCAGACTATGATTACGACCAAGAGGACATTTACAATGGCGAAGCAGATGCCAACATGTGCAGTGAACACTCTTGGACAGGGATTGACTACTAAAGCTTGGGTCAGTGACTCCAAGGCTACAAAGGGGGTAATGTTACGACTCTCTCTGGAGTTCACACTATGTCTTTTCTCTCTCTCGTTTTGCTTCGCTTATCACCTCTACTTTGTCTTCACTTTGTATCATAGATCTCTGGCGACTTCTCGTCTTGTTTCTCATCGCTGATGATCCAACTTTCTCCTCTCCGAGTTATCCCTATCTCTGTTCTTATCTTATGACTCATGATGACATCATTGCTCCATCAGCCACCTGTCATCATTCTTCCTCTGACTCATGATGACGCCTTTGCTTCCTCATTCATCTGTCATGTATGATTAATCCTCCACAGCTTCTTACTCATCCATACTGCGGATGACGCGTCCCTTCTTCGTGATTCCATCACGTTCCATCTCTTTAGTACTTAAGGACTGTCTTGTCGCTTGTAAACCCTAAGCTAGAGCTACTTGGAATATCACCCAGTTCTCAGCCCACCTTCGAGTCCCTTCGATCCTCTGCCCTCTTGGGTGTGTCCTCAGTCCCCTGCCCTCTCGGGTGTGTCTTCAGTCCACTGCCCTCTTGGGTGTGTCCTTAGTCCTTAGTTCTCGAGTGACGTGACTCTTTGTGAGCTCCTTCTCGATAAGTACACTTAGTCTTCGGGTCTCGCCAAGCGTTACGCTTGCTCGGCCAATCCTTCGTCTTAGCCCTCGACCTCCAAGTCTACATCCGATCCTATCCGGGCCAGCTGTAACAGGTGGTGGTGAAGTGGGCTGCAGGCTAATAATGTTATAGGGTAATTTTCTTCTTCTCCTGCTTTCTAATTCTTTCCCTTCTTCTCAATTAGGTAATTTAATTTTATCAAGATGAATCCAAACTATTATTGATTATCACCTATCTTGTATATCTTGCTATCTGTCTTATCCCCCTTTATCTCTTATCACAATATTGAGTCACTATCACCTATCTCAATATCTCGCCTCCTTTCCTGATAGGTCACCCTCTCTTTCACTGTGAGTATCTACCCAGCCATGTGGAGAAATTTGAATTATATAATTGCATACTCAGTTTCAGGGTTAATTACCACTTCAGGAGATTACATAAGCCTTAAATTTCTCCTATGATACTGCGTGCGACCGCCTTACACTAACTATTGATCGTCCTCGACCCGCTCTACAGAGTCGACGATCTCGTTGACAAGTTCCAACGTGACACCGGGTATAATGCGTTCCGCCTCCGTGAACGCTCGTTGCAACGTGCTGAGCGCCACCCTTGCTTCTTGCGTCGATACACGAGGGAATAGCTAAGGAGAAAGAGATGGTTGAGCTGACGCGTCAGACCTCGATGAATGAATACATATATTAGAGATGTCTTACCGAAGCTAATGCAGGCAAAATCACTGAATCGAGCATGGTGGTATCGGGCAATTCGTCATCGTCTTCTATTACCTCCCGCTTCGGCTCGGCGACACTCATACTCCGGGGGTACGTCGCTGAGTGCCGCTCATCTTCGTGCTCATCTTCGTCTGACGGTTCCCGCTCGTGCGTTTCCTGCCCATTGCTAGACACAGGAGCGCCACCTGGCGGAAAATGTCTAACGGTCGCCTGCTCGTACACGCTCGGAGCACGTGCGTGCGGGGGTGCCGACGACGGGATTGGGGGAAGTTCAGCTTTGGTCGACGAGATTGAGGTACGCTTGGCCGAAATGGATGACGTGGAAGTGTCCGCGCGTCCCGTACCGTTCATCTCCCAGGTTAGAGGCGGCCCCGAGACCTTGATCGAGTTATTGTTGCGTCCTATCGTTCGTCCACCGTGTCGAACGGTCCCAAAGTCCCACAAATCTTCGGGATCTCCGCTTGCAGGCCTGTGACCAGAAAGCATGTGAGAAAGTGGATGTGGATTGGAATGGATTGGGGCGTACAGGTCCTGAGCCACTGCTTGTTCCTCTTCCTCTAATCGTTCTCCTCCTTCGGCTTTCCACCGCTCATGACGTTCGATCAGTTCCGTGAGGTAACTCGTCTTCTTGGCCATTCGTACAAACTTGTGTTTAAGGAGCTCGCGGGCTGTTGGGCGCTGTTGAATGTTGAGTTACACCAAGACACGAGATAGAGATGAGTGAAGAGGATACGATACGCACATCACGCGGATCTCGCTGTAAACAATAAGCTACGAAATCCCTAAACGGTTTAGAAAAATGGCTGTCCAATTGTGGCGGGGGATTCTTTGGAATGAGGAAAAGAACCTATAAATAGCATTCGATACATCATCCGGACACAGTTACAGGGTGATCGTCACGTACTTTCATGGGATGTAGCTCCGCGTATGGTGGTTCCCCCTTTGCAAGTTCGATGGCAGTGATTCCGAGACTCCAAATGTCCGCTTTGTGATCGTATCCGCTCTGCTTGATGACCTCGGGCGACATCCAGTATGGTGTACCCACGAAGGTGTTCTTCTTGGCAGAGAGCGTTCCAGAAAGTTGTCCAGATACACCGAAATCAGCCAGCTTGACGTCTCCAGTCGCAGACAGGAGGATATTGGCAGCTATATTGGACGAGTTCTCAGGTAACGCGCTGAGAGTCATGGTCATAAGTACCTTTGATGTCACGATGAAGCTTTCCCTCTGTGTGAAGGTAATCCAGCCCACGAAGGAGCTCGCGAACGATGATAGCAATGTACTCTTCTCTGAACACGCCGGGTTTCATCTAGTCACCTGCTCAGTGAACCATGTTTTATCCAAACGGTGATCGTACCAGATCAGAGCATGAGCCACCCGAACAATACCTGTATACATATGTGAACGGGGAGAGGGTAATGTCACGACAGCAAAAGCGCACTCCATGACTATCCAAAGGTTGGATCCCTTGAGGTATGAACCATGGTATCTTGCGTCGAGAAACGGCGCGTGTCAATCACAGCTCGTCTGCACATAGATGACACAAACATGATCGAACGAACTTGGTTACGTGGGGAGAATCCAACTGCGAGAGGATCTGAATCTCCTGCTGGATGTCCTCTATCTCGTCTTCTGCGCTCTCGAGGTCAATGATCTTGATGGCGACCGTCTTCTGGGTTCTCTTGTCGTACCTTGGAGGCCAAAAATCGGATTTATAAAAAGAGAGAGCGGGAAGTAAAATGGAGAGACGCACCCTTTGAAAACTTCTCCGAAGGAACCCTTGCCTGCACAGTGAATGAGTTGCTTGCCACCGACAGTGATGATGGAACCGCACCGATCCTGTCTTGCTTCACGTAGAATTCCTCCGGGTCCTGGTTTCTGGTATCCTAGAAGGATCTGATGAGGGCATGCGCGCGTTGAGCTTGCAGAATGCTGTTCACCATGGTATAGTGTGTGCCTGGGGGAGGTAGAAGAGGAAGGTGAAGCGTGTCTCAAAGTCGCGTGATAAATCACGTTGCTCTCCAGCTGCAGCATCCAAAGGAATCCACGACAATTGCAAGGTCGACGGACGGGGGAAGTCGAGGAAGTGAGACACGATGGTGAATTCAGCTTGTTCGCTTGTTTTGTCATTTTCAAGTCACCAGCCAGTCTAATACAGCCAGACAAGGCCATTTGCACATTTTCAGTGGCTCTCGCCGCAGGTCACAGCCAGCTCCAGACAATGTGGTCCATCGGACGCCTCGTCTCCAGTACTTGTAGACCCCGGGAAAATTGACCTCGCCCTCCGATGAGTCCAGCTCGACGATACAGATCAACAACCCGAGTGTCTACGCACCCATCCCCTGGGAGCCTGATTCACAGCGCGGAAAAGGACACGGGCACACTGAGACGCCCGAAGTCCCTACCGGAGCCTCGGCCCTCCATCACCAGTCTCCACACCGGAACGTCTCGAACGTACGCCCTTTACTCCTCACGACCCTCCTTGCTCAAATTTTATTTGGCAAGTCCGTGCCGCCGCCACTGCCGGAGGCGGACTGTGCACACGATACGACAACCCGGACGTGCGACTCTCCCTCTGCCTCCCTCGTGTGACGGGTTCAAGAGTGACGATCTACGACCGTGACCGGCAGACGGCTTTAGACCACTTGCGCGCCTGTCAACTGCGAGGCACTCGTCCCTCATATATCCTCCTAAACTGGAGATGAGTATACCAAAATCACCTGGGACCGAGGGGTTTCTTTTATGCCCCAGCCGTGCCAATTCGGAATCAGACACCATTAGACGTATTCTCGAATTGAGTATGACCATATCACTCATTCACTCTCTTGGAAGCGCACGGGACGTAACGTTAACAGTGTACGACACGTTGGTGATGCGTCAGTATGAATCATAATGTTGTTAGAGACAAGAGAGGTATGGTAGATGTTTGAATAAAAATCACATCAAAAACATGGTGCCAGAGTCGGAGACGTGGCGCACAAGCGCTACAATACTGATACGGTAGCTCCTCGTCCGAAGGCCCCAGCGCACTTGTTATGTGAATGCTCCGGAGCTGCACTGCATTTGACTCACACAGTGCTCTCACCAGGCCCAAGGAATCACCACAATCGAAAGGTCGACGGACGGGAGACGTAGAGGGAGGGAAGGAAGGGTGAGTAGCACATATCGTACGCTTGCTTGTCTTGTTATTTTTAAGTCGCCAGCCAGACTCTACTAGCTTGTCAGGGGTTTCCCAGATCCCAGGTTGACCCCCACTATACATCTCTGGCAGCTGAGCTTGCAGAAGTGACGAGGCACTCAAAACCAATTATGCCTGTGAAACTAACATCGCAGCTGGCGAAACCACATCTCGCAGTAGCTCTGGACCTTAGCAATTTCGAAATTCATCTCCAGGCACCAGTAGGAGCACGAGGAATACAACTACGTATTATACGTGTTTGCGATGTTCCTGGCATTGTCGTCAAGAAACTCGTCAGAAGACGGAGGGCAGACAGACGCACTGGTGCATGTGTCGTTTCATAATCGACGTGGACAAATGCTCTTTCGACGTTTGGCAAATCCTCCAGTTTGTCTTGGAGCTGCTGGGATACATCATGTGCCTTCCATAGAGGGGTCGCAGCATTCATGACTATATCGACCTCGACAAAATAATTCTGAGGGGATGCGCTCGTCAGACCGGTAGATCGTCCTGAAAAAAAGTGGACGCACCGGGCCACTATGATAGGCACGGACAGTATCGAGCTTGTCTATGTGCGCGCTAAATGTCATGGCTTTATAAATAACAAGCTGAATGAATTCGTTTGGTGCTGATTTCCCCGCCAAGAGGCCAAACTGCTCGTAGATCGTGTGTACCCATGTAATAATGACGCCCGTGGCAATCTAAGACAACCTGTAAGGCTAAAAAAATGCCGCCGTCGTAAATGCCTACCAGAAACCCACCAACAGGATCCAACCACCATCGCAAGCGGCTGCCACCAGCAGACATGAGAATACCTAATGAGCCTTAGAATTGAGTTAGACCCAATGAACAAAAAGCATACCGAAACCATTGATGGCAATGTCATTCCGATGATCCTCCCAAAGAGTGTGTACCTGGCTGGACCTGGAGCGAAGGGAATAACAATACAGGAAGAGAACAGTCTTGACGCCTGTCGGGAATTCGTTTCAAGATAAGCAAGTAGCCAGACTAGATGAATCTAGTCACCTAAGGCTACCGCGACTGCCAGTACAGAAGGAAGATGAAAGGAGTTGTCGGATGAATGTGACACCAGTGACCGAATGGACTCGACAATGACAACGAGGTTGACAGAGGACATTCTGTCAAAAAGTCAGTGCTAGAAGTGGGTGATGGTAAGGAGACCAACGAACAGGGAACCTTGAGACAGGTATGATGAGGACATGCAACTGCAACGGGAAGTATGCGAATCTCACCGTATATGATGTTTCCGATGGTTTCCAAACGGGCACCGCCTACTGGCCATTTATTGACGTCCATTTTGAGCGCTTTTTTGTTGATGAAGTACAGGAAAACATTGCTGCCGACATCGAAGCAGGCATCGATCCCAGTGGCGATCAAGGAAAGCGACAGGGATGATATAGCCGCATAGACTAGCGGATGATTATTGAGGCGACCAAGAGCGACGGTCAGAGTTGAAGACGTACGCTGAAGGACGCAGAGGAGGATGTTTGCGGCAAGGCTTGACCAGACAGCGATTTTGATCTTGGGAGAGAGGTCAGGCTTGCATAGCTAGTGAAGAATGAAAGCCCACTGAGAGGCGAGAAGCTTCTTCCAAATCTTTGGCTTCTCTCGTATGGTCGTCCATTGGCTTCAAGAGCGAGTGGATAAGCTGGGGTGATAAGAGTGTGAACCGACATGGTGCAAATGGAGATGCTGGATCATACACTATTTTGTTTCCGGTGATAGGACTCGAGAGATTTGCCATGTTTGTTACGGCGGCGCAGCTGGGACAGCTCGTCGTCCGTCTTGAGCCCGACACGGAACATGTAGGGGTCAGAGACGGACTCTGTCCTCATCTCTAAGTCGGGTACTAAGACATCAGGCAACTGTATAACATGATGTTTGGGCTGCAAGGCATGAGTAAGATGAAAAGCGCACCTCTGGAGAGATCGATGTGTGAGAAGACATATGTGGTTACGTCATTCCGCCAAGTTCAACCCATAATGGATGCAGACAACAGCCAGTCGCCCATTGCCCTGTCGCTGCTGTTGCTACTGCTTGTGTTCCTCATGTACGTATGGTCACTCTAATGGTCTTTACGTCGTGGCTGACCTACCTTGGCAGTGTTGCTGGTCTGGGGTGGTGTCTGCTCTCGTCGTGTCTTGGTCGAGAAGCGTTTCAGCTCTGGTCGCTTTCGGGCGGGCGGGGACGATATCGGCGTGTTGAGGACGAGATGTGGGAAATGCCAGAACGTCAACGCGGTCGATGACGTATCTCAAGTACTACGACGTCGATGTCAGCCCGCTCAGAAGGTCTATAAAAGCGGTCTGTTGACTCCACTGTCTAGATGACTACGGTATGTACGACCCAAGTAGACCAAACTTTCAGACTTCGTTATATCCTCCTACATACCCACTCCGCTCCGTTAGCTAGACCGCCTCATACGGTCCTCCATTCCATATTCGCCTCGTTGCTATTCCTCAGCCACAGGACGACGGTGAGACTAGGCTTCCGTGCGTCAAGGAAGAAATCGACTGCATCCAATCACTGTCTTCCACTTCCCGATTTATAATTCTACAGCATTCCAATGGTACTTGTTGAGGATGCGATGGAAATGGTGAATGCCGACCGGGTTCATCGGTCTCAACAACCCTCTCGAGTCTGGACAGTGGACTCTGCCTTGCGAACCCATGCCACGGACGCTGCGGATGCACTGCACCATGCTGTCCAGCGTCTCCGCGAGTCTGGCACTCCTTTCTCCTCTTGGATTCCCTTTATCCATGTCGGTCGGTAGATTAGAGTCTATGGTACGCTATTTGAGAATCAACTATTCCTTCGTGTATTCCGTTCTATGTTGGATGATCCTTTGGTGACTGTAGACGCGTTTCTGACAAATATGCACTGCACGATATAGTCGAGGCGTGTTGTAATCTCTACAAACTTGAGGCCTGAGGACTGTCACCCTCTGTCGCTATGATCTAAGGGGTACCAGATGAACGATCCTCCTAGAGAGTAGAGACTGCCACTTCCTTCGAATCGTACACCACAACTGACTAAACCTCGTTGAAAAGCAGTCAATAACGCCCATAATCCTTTGCTCCCGTATTCGACCTAAACTAGACGATTCATCAACTATCCGGATTTACTATTGTCCGCTTCTTCTTGGTTGACGACGGACCCTTCTTCTTTGCCCGCGTAACCTTGATCGGTTCAGGCGTACTCGCGCGCGCGTCCTCATCTGCCGCCTCATACTGTTGAAACGACGGCAGCGTAGGGGGTGGCGTCGATATGCGATCGAACAACCCTGCCGAACGAGACAGCGAGGCAGGCACCGACTCTTGGCGATGCACCTCCGAAATGACGCCCTCTGGCATTTGGCCTTCCTTCTCCACGACGAAATGGGGCGGCGCTGAACGAGAGTTGTCGCTGCGAAGCGCAAATAACCGTGGCTCCTCTGCTACAACGAGGCATCAGTGGATGCGGACCTTGCACCTCACACGACCATAGCATCACCTTTGTGCAGTGGTGGTAGACCATCCAACCGTACCACCGGTATCGAGTCGACGTCGTCGACAGCCGTCCTCGTAGGTCGCTCGTCCGTGATATAATATGGGTCCTCCCTCATCCTCTCCAACCGTTCCGCTTTCACCTGAAAAAACAATCGCGTCAGCCTGTACGAAACCGGAGCACACATATGCAGAACCGACCCGTTCCCGTTCTGCTCGCTCTTCCGCTGTCTCCACTTGCTCTTGAGGCCCGAGCTCGTCCACGAGCGGATCCTCCTTGCGGTTTTTCTTTCCTTCTTTCGTCCTCGACCTGTTTGGCGTTTCTTTTTCCTTTCCTTTCTTGCTCTTCTTGGCCTTTTTCTCGATCATCTGACTTTCGTCGTCCAACAAGGGTTCCTGCATTGCCGGCACGATCCAGGCATCGAGATCGAGACCATCAGGAAGAGGCACGCTTGCCTGCGCAGCCGCTGCGACAAGTTCGTCCAACGACACAAGGGGCCGAATGAGATACAAGCTCTTGGGAAAACTTAGCTCAGCAACGGGATCGAAACCAGAGCCCAATGCATCCGCCAAACCGCTTTCTGCCCTTGGTCTATATGCTGCGAGGTCGTGCTTGATGAAAGTAAACAGTTGGAGAATGTTTGCCGCCTGTACAGTGTAAATATATTGACGCGGGACTGACAATGTGAATTCTTACCCGTTCCTGCACTTCAATGTGCGGGCTGGAGACAAACTCCTCTATTTGTTCGATCATCGTCTCCACCGCACCCGCGACCTTTTCCAACAAATCGTTTGTCCATTGCTGAGCTGCTTCAGTAGCCCAGTACCCAAATATTTTGTTTGCAGCTTGAATATACACGGCAATAATCTCGGAGTCCAGCAATGCGACATTTGGATGTAAGAGATAAGGCAGAAGTTCCTCCGGCGCCAATAATTCGCTGTGAAGTCATCGTCAAGTCCAAAACCTACGCAGACGATTGAATACAAAACGTACTCGCAAAACTCTCCGCATATCCATGCGGCGGCCCATAGAACCTCGGAACAACTTCCTGGCTCTCCTGCATTCAACAAGAATGTTTCATCGGAGAGGACCTTGACCATCAACTTGACAGCATAAGCGCGTGCTGCCCTCACACGACCAACAACATCAACCAATTGATCGCGGATTTGCCCGCCAATGTCCACGTTCGAGATGTACGCAAGGTCTACGAGAACTGAAAGGTACCACTCAAAGTCAAGCACGTTGTCGTATGTCGAACTGGAACACATCGAGATGATGCTCTGCGAGAGGACAAGACGGTAAGCAGGAGACTGCGATGGGGCAGATGGGGCTTTCGAGGGAATGGTCGGTACGACGTGTTGGGACAATGATCGTACTGCGGAAGGAAGAGACGGCCCATCCTGCTGAACGAGATGAGAGAGGAGCTGTTGGACGATAGACTGTAGATTGTGTCGTGTGACCTGTATTGCATGAGGGAATGCGAGTAATGAGATGAAGCGAAACTGGCTCACAAGAGCAGTTACGAGATCGAGAGCGCGCATTCGGATACTGATGTCTTGATCATCAACACTAGCGAGAATTGTATCCTGGTGCTCTGCGACCAAATCGGGGTGGGTAGGTACGATTTTGACCATCGCGAGGAGGGCAATGTACTTGACTGCTCGCTCGGACGATTAGTAAGTAGAGGAGAGGGTTAAATCGTGTACACCGACGATTCTGATCTGCATCTTCAAGGAATGCCGCAAGTTTGGAGATGCAAGTTCGAGCGAGAGAGAGGCCAGAGGGACCCTGGAGCATGCTGCCAATTATGCAAGTGTGAACACATTCGTAAAGAAGAGAGATAGCGGAGGTGGTAGTAATCAAATCGGTAATTGGAGGTTTGAGTTTCTTGACCAAGCGTGGTTCGTGGGGCGAAATTGCTCCAAACTATAATACGAAATAAGCACTCGGGAGCCATAGAGGAGTTGCCAAGGACAGACCAGTTTGACGATCTTGATGAGCATCCAGTTGTTGGATGAGGTGGTGAGGAGGTGAAACAACTGGGGAGCCAGTGGTAGGTAATCCTGGGGATTCCTGCGAGCAAGTTCGCATAGCACGTTTACAGTGGCAGAAACGACGCCTGAAAGTGGGAAGTTGGTAGCATATAGGGGGCTGTGGGGTCAGACTAACCTGGATCAGGGTCATCAAGTCTCTCCTGCAAGCGTGTGATGCTTCGACTGAGGACATCAGGGTACTTGTCGCATACACGATACAAGGTGAGAACAGCCCTCTTGCGAATATGCGGGCGGGAATGATTTAGCATGGCTATAAGCTCCGGGCTGAGATCACGAGCGAGGTCGGCTGTGACGATGTCGGAGATGCCGTTTAACGTGATGGCAACGTCTGTGGGACTAGAACTCAGATCCTAATATCATCAATATCAAAGGGGGATAAAACAAGGGAGAAAGAGACCTTCTTGAGGAGGTTTGTTGTGAGCATGAGGACGTCGGTGTCCTCGTTGAAGGATTGTGCTGCTGCGAGGTAACCGACGGACTTGAGATGAGTCTTGGTCGATGACATAACCTCGACGACGTGGAAGGAGGCCCAGGACATGTCGTACCCGAGCATGTCGAGCTACGGAATGAGCTCGCGGTGGGAATGGTGAATGAATGAGAGCATACACGCACATACGTGAGCTTCATGACTGCAGCAGCTTTGAGTTCCATGTCCTTGTTCTTGATCTCGCGTCTGATTTCGTCGTTTGCCTGTGCGATGAACTTTTGTTCGTCGTTCTTGTTCGCTCTGAGACCTCGAATGAGATCTTGAAGTGTTCGCTCCCACATGGTGTGTGGGTCAAAACAACTCGAAGCGGTGTCAGTATATTTACTTATGGAAGACCCACCACCACTCGATCGTAGCTCTACAGAAACTACGATATTCACCATCTACTCAATGTATGGCAACGACGAATCAAGCTCGAGAGAGCTCGACCTCTCACTCGGTGACACCTTCACGTACAACAACACCTTCTTCCATGCCACCGCATATACTGACCTCTCTTCGGATGCCCGGCCAAGGTCGATGTTGGTCAATCCACACGAAGTATACGCTACCAACCCACCAGTGAACTCCCTCGAACTCTCTCCACGCCGATCCCGCGTTCCCTCGGGCCAGAACCGCCCCAGGAGCATAGTCACTTCGTGCACTTCGCAAGCAGACTCAGACGTTGTCTCTCCCCCTGTCCTCCCCACTTCGCTTCCCACCCCTCCTCATAGTCGCCCTCCATCCAGTCTCAGAAGGTCGGATTCCCCCTTGCCTGACCCTACCCTACCTCCAAAGCCGTCCACCTCCAAAGCCTTGCCACCACCTCCTTCCACGCAAACTACCTCTTCATCCCCAACCACAGGGCAGCCATCAAAGCTGAGTCCACCCTCCAGCAAGACATCTCTCGTGCCTTCCGAAGGCGAAGACTTGGATGCTTTCCACGTGCGTAGTACATACGCACAGCTCGACGCAATCGGAGTGAAAGGCGACGGGTATGAAGACGGTGTCGAACGTACCCGTGCTCGACAACGTGGCTCTAGAACAAGTGAACTTCGTGTGGACGCAGCCCCAGGAAACCCATCAGAGAAATCGCGCGATCTCCTTGCTGAGGAGGTCAATCTTCTTGCTAGCCTGGATCGGTGGGTTACATCACATCCTCTCTCTGTTCATTGTTCATTCTATTCTCAGCTATGGTTTCTTCACCGTTGCCTCTCACGACCGTTTAATTCGCTTTCCCTCCGCACCTTTCCTCAAGAAACTGTGCATGGTTACTGCAGGTCCAAAAGCAGCTCCGAGTCAGGCTGTGTCCGTCTCTTCATTACCGCCACCCTCATCTCCGTCCAAGGAGGCCGAGCGAATAGCCAAGTGGGGTAGAATGTTGCAAGTCTCATCTCGTGATCGGGGTGGGAATGTTGAGTCATGGGCAGTGAAACACTCAAAGGCTCACAAGTTGCGCCGACGTGTTTACAAGGGCATACCTGACCGGTGGAGAGGCGCTGCTTGGGAGGCGCTCATGAATGCTTTCGCCAAGTCAAGCCACGACAATGTGGTTAACTTGGGCAATCGCTATCGCTCTGACATCGAGAAGCCATCAACCTATGATATACAAATTGATCTCGATGTTCCCAGGACGATCAGTGGTCACATCTTATTCCGGACGCGGTATGGTTTGGGGTGAGTCCACCTCGTTATCGCCGCAATTACGCTAATATTATGTGCACTCAGGCAACGCTGTCTCTTTCACGTCTTACACACATTCTCTCTACGGTGTGAACAGTGCGGCTATGTCCAGGGCATGGGTCCAATAGCTGCTACCCTTCTTTGCTACTTTGGGCCAGAGAAGGTCTATGCGGCCCTTACTTATCTGCATGATGCCTATGCACTGCACACCGTTTTCTCGCCTGGTTTCCCTGGCCTCCTGGAGAATATTTATGTTCAGGAGCGAATAATGCAGCTCAAGATGCCCGATGTTTATGCTGCTTTCAAAAAGCACATGATCTCGACGACATCATACGCGACCAAGTGGTATATTACTCTATTCTCCAACTCGGTCCCCTTCCAGACCCAACTGCGACTATGGGATGCGTTTCTGCTCGACGGCCAAGACGTGTTTGTCACCGTCGCCATTGCTGTCGTTTGGGCGTACCGAGGTAATCTGTTGGTTCACGCGCAGCAACCAAAGACCTTATCTCTTCATGTACAGATCATATCACGTCGAATTCGGCGAACTTTGAGACAGTATTATCGTTGTTGTCGTCTTTCTTCGTTCCAGCAGATGATGATGCTCTTTTGTCCTGGATAGAACAGGTCCTGGCTGACAAGAAGCTGAGGACACAAATGCACACCTGGCGTCAAGATTGGCATCGACTTGTCGCATCTGGCCAAGAAGCAGATGCACTCCTATAGCTTTGGCGTTGAGCCGTCCCTCTCCAGCACCCACTTTCCGTGTCATGTCGCTTGATCACATGCTGCGCTTTTCATTCGTTCCTTTTTCATTCTTTTTTATTCCATTCATATATACATCCCAAGTCATGACCAACCAACTCTCTTTGCATCGTCCACGAACACATTTGACTTATTATTGCTTAAGTACAACCATGAGGTAATCTGTCACTGTATTCACTCCCCCATAGCCCCTAGGTATATGCAAGTCGGTGAATGAAATGCAATCATGTGCCACGACTCACTATGCTTTTGTTATCAGTGTTGATGGAGACAAGACGTGCCTTGTTTCACCCTGGTAGCTGTTACCATGATGAGCCAAGCTTTCAATTGTCATGCCAAGTCGAAACTGAGACAACAAGACTCTGGCTGATTTCAGACAAATGTGCGTGTTTCTGTGTTTCCTGTGTACTTGGCTCTACGATGATCGCATCATTGAAACAACACCTGTGCCCCTGGTCTCCACGATTACGATCAAGATTATCATGTGTGTGACCAAGTGATTATCAGAGCTGGTCATGCCCGTAGTGCTAGCTAATGTTTGCATTGCAGCATGATAAAATGAACCTAGATGATGCCTTGTGGGAAAACAAAACACTGGCACATGAAGGCAAGGATGGATGCAGACAGATGTATTAATATCTGCTTCGAATAACGAAGAATATACAAGACATGCCTCGGGCCTCATGGCGGGGTAAGATCGCACGTTCTTTGCGAAGCATTGGCGTTTTTGGGTAAGTGTTCGGAGGATGCATGCGACCAACCATGCTAAGAAAGGATAATATCTGCTTCGAATACCGAAGAGGAGAAGAAAATAAATACAAGTCATGCCTCGTGGCGGGGTAAGATCACACGTTCTTTGCGAAGCATCGGCGTTTTGGGGTAACTGTGGGGACGCCTGCGACCAGACCAGTATTACTACGAAAGGACTAGAAGAACTTCGTCACACATGCTTGCTCCATTTGATCAATGAGGTTTACCGATGGGGACACGAAGCCTTGAAACTGATCATGACAATAGAAATTTGAATATATAGCTCAGAACCTGCGTACTTACTACACAAAAGCTGGCAAAAAGTAATTGGCGTAGGCAATGGATTACCCACCATCATGTACCCGGCGATAAAGTTATACAGAAATTCCGTCTTCTCCATGTTCTGTCGTGAGTTGATCCTCTCCCTGCTCAATATTCTCTCTCTTCTTGCTTGCTGCATCTTTCCAATTGGTCCTCACCAACACGAGGATGGATAACAAACAGGAGCATGCCAGACTGATGGTCAGGCCAACCCATAAACCGGCGAGTCCCCATTGTCTTTGGAAGGCGAGATACACCCCGAGAGGGATACCTGTAAGGACATACATACATTAGCCCTTTTACCAACTCATCGGGAATCACAAACCTAAACAGTAGTCCGCGCTGGTATTTGCTTGTTACACATTCGTTCCAGAACCACTGATAGGAGAATGCTCACCTAGCACTGAATGAGGGAAATACAGCGCTCTTTCCCAGCGCCCCAAGGGAGCTATCAGTCCAGGCTCCGAAGCCCTGGACAACCTGGAAGACGGCTATGATGGGTAACAGCAGAGACACGTTCTGGAGAACGACTGCGAACCATATTTGAATTATCTGGGAATGGGACAGCGGATGCCACACTCACCCGGATCATTATTGAACAACCTTCCCCAGGACGTGGCAAATTGGAGAAGAACAAAACTAGTAAAGGAGTCAGTGGCTCCATTCCATAATTCTTCACAACACGAACCCGATGACAATGGCCCCTCCCAAAGCACCAACGAACCCGACAAAGGATGCGATCTTGGCACGCTGTGTGTCGCCATCAGTCATCCACTTCTTGATGCTGATGGGTGCATCTTAGTACATGTGGAGACTTGCAAGCGTTTCATTACCGATTAGACGTGACATTACTGATCGCTCTTGGAGCTTGGTATAGCGTTGTAGCGGTCGTGAGTAACACGGCCTGTGTGGCAAGGATGTGCGGGCCCAGTCTATCAAATGCTTAGCAATGTCCCATCGTATGCACGGAGGTGCCCTCACATGCTCGCAACCACTGCGATGTTGTTAGGAACCAAGAAATGGTGTAGAGCAATATGAACTTGCCTCCGCCAAAATCCTTTGACCAGACCTGGGATGCATTCTTAAGAACGCCGCCTGCACCTGCAAAAACTAGTGGCCCTAAACCAATGAAAAAGCTGACGTCCGATTGGTCCTGTGTTTGCTCTGTGATGCGGCTGTCGAGTGTTGAAGGACCCGAGTTTTCGTTTACAACGCTGGGTTCATCGGGAATGACGTTTTGCCCACGTAGGTTATCTACTTCTTCTTGCATTGCCCGCAAGACGATATAGACAATCAGCATAATGGCAAGCGCATTGTGACTCAAGACAGTGCATAGCGGAGCTCCAGCGAAACCAAACCGAAGGGCAGGTATTGGCCCATCAACTGCAAAATGTGAGATACACCATTAATCAGTCTACACGGCATAGCAATCCACATGACTGCGGCCCACCAAGAAGATAATTCAAAATCAGATTTAGAGGTGCAATAGCCGAAAGGAAGCGCGTGTGCACATGTGAGAGCCCTTGTTAACTTGAAATCAATATCATCGTAGTCGTCGTTATTTTACCAACACTTTACCTTGCGATGTCAGATATCGCCTGTCAAGGGTATCAACAACAAGTCTCGAAAATGATACACCAACCTACTTTGCTATTTCACCGATCGCATATCCTGGCAGACCTGCTGCTGCAATTTGCAAGAACTTGCTCGCAGGCACAGCAACCTCTGGCGACTGACCAAGTTGCTGCAAAATGGTGCCAGAGTGAACGGCCCACAGCTGGGTAATTGGCTGTAGGCGAAAAATATAGTAAAGTCGGCATCTACACTCAGTGACGACCTTCACTTACGAATAAAATAATACCAGTAATGACTGTTGTTTGTGCACAGGCTATCTTGGAAATGCGACGATTTGGAGCGTTCGCAAGGACTTTATCCAGTGAACTGAGAAATGAGGTCAGAATATTATTCACAACTTGAAGTGCAAACGAAAAGACGGAGGATAACCAATCCATAACTAACCCGATGAAGCCTTGGATAATGCTATATCCCGTTACACTTGCTACCGCTGTGCCAATGGTGCTCGCAGCAAGATCCTCGGTCGATAAATGACCCAATGACACTGTAGGTGCTATCACGAGTGAATGCTCCTGCAAGAGAGTGCTTCGACACTGCTCAGAGCATTTCAAGGATCACTCATGGAGTCATAAACTCACAACAACCATCCGCCACCGTCCCTTGCGAGAAAACAACACTCTACAAATATCTTGAAAAGTAGCCCATAGTTGCTCGATTCTACGTTGTCCAGGTTGTCAATGTCAGGAAGACGCCGCAACAGAGGGGATAATATGCGGCGAAGCAACCCTTCCGCTTGTTCTGTAGCGAACGCCTTAGGATCGCGAAGAGCACCGAGCAAGGGCGTTGTCTCGGTAGCCAAGGCATCTGCACCGGTTTCACCCATATGTTTGGCGTCTTTGAAGTACGAACCCACGATGGGAAGTTTGGAAACAAAAGCAAAAAAGACGGAACGTAGCCTAGCCAGAAACAGCGCTTGTGCCTTGTCTTTGATGTCCTCCGTTGTAACGTTCGCAACATCACTGGAGAGAGCCAAGGAATTCCCTGTTGGCGATCCGATAACTTGAGCGACGTCCTCTATAGTGGAGCTCGGACTTGAAGGGGATATGTGCGATGTCACTGGATCACCAACGATCGGGATTTGGAAGTCCAAATGGGATGCGACAACGTGTTTTTCGCCGTGCCCTCCATCTGCATCAGGTGCGGTGGATGGTAATGACCCCTCTGCAAGGTTTTCGAGTTCCTGTATTCTAGTGCTGCCTAAAGTCGCTTGAGCGATCAAAGTTACTTGCACATTTGCTGCAGCTTGGTCGAGGGTCGCATGCGCCTCCTCGACAGAACGCGTGTTGTTATCTTCACGAGCAACAGGAGGATCCGAAGCGCTTCCCATGGTGGATTAGCGATTGTGTCTTGGTGGACGTTCGTCCTAGCGCCCACCGGTGCCAGAGTAGCCCGTATCCCACGGAATAGGTCCAGTTTGCTCGTTTTAGTCAAAGTCGACGCGGTACCGACGAAGCGACCGGGAAACCCGACCCTCGTGTTACGTTACACGACCCCTTGCAGACAGGCTAAGCGAGAGCCATCGATGCCGCCCAGATTCGCCGATCAGCGCATGAACTTGGGTCCATCTCGTGTAGGCAATGAGCGCAGACTCATCCCGATCAACGTCGTTGAGCAACCAGAATGTACGGCATCCCGGGGAACGTTCTCGTCCCGGTTCGGGAGGGTGCTGGACGAAATTAGTTTATTAATAACACGATGCAACGCCAAATGGTTAAGTGGCTCACTCGTTCCTCCCGGAAGTGACAGAAGTAGTGGCGAGCCTTGGACAAGTATAGAACACTGCTGACATCGAATTAGTGGTGGCAGCTGAACTAGAACCTCAGACCGGAACGCCGAAGAATCCTTTTCCGCCCTAATTCCGAAGAAGTCGGATGTGGAGCGATCAAACGTTGGATCAATATACTAGTCGTGTGCACGACGTATTAATCAGTGGAACGACTTTCTTCATGGTTCTAGTCGGGTTGAGCCACCAGCCACTCAGCTAGCACGCGTTGTGTCCCTGCCATCCGAACCACATGCAGGCAAGTCAAGTTGAATCGAGAAATTTTGTTAACTCACCTGGCGACTCTACTAGAAGCAATCGTAGCAATCAGGAGGTGGCATATCGTGACCGTAATAAGCCAATGCATGATGAGACTCCGCATGCGAGCCGGCGTGTGATGCATGCCTGCAGCAGTGGAGTAAATGGCCACCGGACCAACTGTCATTCCGGCAAAATCGAACTTGAATTTGGGCGTAAGGCCAAGCATATTGTGTGTAACTCAGCTGCCCACAAATGAATCCACCCGTTGAACGGTTGACGTGGAACGGTCAACGACTATAATCACACCTCGTCTTCACCCATACCCTCGTTCAGTCCACTACCATGTTCTTCGCTTTCGCCATACTCGTCCACGATATCCCACAAGGTACTAACCAGTTCCCTCACCTCCGCATCCTCGAGTCCCATCGCCAAGAGTACGCTATCGCGTCGCTTTGCCGCGTTTTCCATGAAATGAGCATAACTAGATAGATGACCTCCCGTGCTTGAAGACGTTGACAAAGAAGACATCATCTTGAGTGTTTTGGGTCGAGCGTCTGAGAATATGGAAGGGAAAGAAGTAGGGATGGGATAGTTCGGTAAATGATGCCTATTCAGCGGTGTTTAGGCTATGTCAAATGAACAGGGAGAATTGCGGACCACATCAAGAATGGCTCCTTCAATTCATATGATCTGCTCCACTTGTCGTAGGCCATTACTTCATCCTGGGAGAACCCACGAGATACATCTCTTCGTGCAAAGAGTGGCCGTCCCTGGAATGGATTCAAGAATTGAGAATGTATCTCGTCCTCAAAACTCACGTTGGGATGGAACGATAAACACGCGATGTCCTGAGGATTCTCTGGAGACAATCGCTGTGTATACAGTGCGCCGCCAAGCAAGGCGAACGGAGACGACTTCCTCCAATTCAAATGGGCAACGGTTGTTTGGAGATCGTCCAGGCCGTCCTTCAACCTGTCCGAGACATGCTTTACCAATAACGCTAAGAAGGCACCTAGAAGCATACCTCATCGGCAGGGTTGCGGTCTCGATGTGAGTCGACAAAACTGCAGAAGTTTGGTAAAGAGATTTGCTCTGTTATTGTTGTTTTAGTAGGAAGTAACATGATAGCATAGAGACGAACATCGATATCGAATCCAGAAAACCAGCAATTCTTTTCCCAGAGAGGGGGGAATAGAATTGGAATGGTCAGATCACAAAACTCGGCGAGGCATTGTAACGAAAGGGTGTCGTTAATGACCTTCATTATCTGCGATGACTTTGGACGTGAAGGGTTTGGACATGTATGTGTATCAGCTGGATAGGATCGCTCACGTCTCCGAGGTTGGCATTGAGCGGGGCAATGTTTGAAAGACAAGCGAATGTCATTATTGTGGCCTTTGGATGTTCCTCACGAAAGGCGGATAACAATGAATTCGAGAAACCACCGAATGTTGATACGTCTTGGATCATTTGTACACCCTGTACAATATTTGCATTTAATTCCTGTTCACAGATGACTTTATCTCTCTTACCTGAAAATTGTGACACTCCTCGGTGAGCAGGCGGAGGGACCCATCCATCAGTTCTGAATTCTGGCCCATCTATTAGTCGAGGGTGACAAAACGCTTTGACATGCGTACATCGTCGTACCGCGAAAAGGCTTCACAACTGGCATTCCAATCACCTTCGACGAATTCTGGCACGTCCGGAACGGCCTGAATCGACTTGGAATCAAAAAAGACACGGCTAAAATCGGACCAGAATCTGATATTTGTAGGGATCGATTCAATCTCGTCAGTCTCTTCGCTGTCAGCCTCAAGGTCAAGGCGGGAATGATATTCGCTCCGAGATATTTGCTCTTGCTCCTGGAGAACTACATCCCCATGCCTATCACAACAGGAAGAACGAGTCGTCGTGCCATGGGACTCGATGAACTTACCAGCTTGCTGGCTGCCAGCTCAGAATCTCTCCCTCACGCGAATTCCTGGTGAGCGTGCCAAAGTTTGCTTGGCAGTGTCACAGTGCATGAGCTCAACGTGCGGTTGTTCTCTGCAGAAGGCCATGCATACATTTTTGATCGAAAGCAAGGAGCCTCGGACACAATGTGGGCTGATTCTGTGAAGTGGCATGTAGATGATGCACCATCAGCTTGCTGTGGCAGGTGCGCCGTACGTACGTGTTCATCATGCCCCTCTTTGAATGAAATGTTATGATCAGTTATGGAGCTGTCATCTTCATCGTACACAAAGTAGCTCTCCTGCGTATTCCAGTAGTGGGTTCCGGTGTAGTTCGAGAGCGATCCGGCTTGAATATGAATGATCTCTCGCATCGCCGTACCCGCCTTCGTAACGAGGAAGTTGGATGTCTAACCTCAAAAAAAGGTTTTGGTAGAATTCCCACCTCGCGCGCTTGTGTGACATAATTGATTTTCCGCCACCGCTCGAACGCCGTTCAGAACTTGAACAAGGTCCTCAGTGCCCTGGCGCCCATGCGCCCACAGGGCCATGCTCCTACGGCAACTTCACCCCTTTTCTCACCACACAGGATGTCGGTAGTTTTGCTTGCTGCAATGCCCGTAATGTCACATCGTGGTGGTCATGTGTCTCCGAATCTTCTTTTTGACGCCGGCACGGCGCTTACCAAAGCGCCTGATATTTCTATTGATTACAGGGACGATTCTGTGGCAGGTGACCGATCCTATGATAAATTGATAACTTACATACGATCTGAGCGCCCACAGGGTCAAGCGCCGAGTGACAAGCCAGTCAGCGGCAAGCAAAAGAAGTTCATGTCACACACCCCTCTATGCTTTGCATAAGATGCGTACCAATCCCCGGGGTCATTTGGGCCTCGTGCCTGCGCGGTGATCTTCCCAAGTATGTACTAGTAAGTCACTTTGTTGACCCCATGCAGATCATTGTTCCGCGCCGGTCAGCGGCCCGTTGACCAGTGCTGAGCGCTGAGCGCTTATACTGACTGCCAGGGGGTAAGACGGCACTCCGGGCGTCTCAATTATTTGATCACGAGGGTCATGACATCGTCGCATTCGCGTAGCTTTTCATCGATGATCGATTTGTCCGGAAGACATGTCTCACACAGGATTCTCGTCTGCAGGCCTCCTTGCATGTTAGGCGGAATGATAACGTATCGTTATCAACATAGTACATGCTGCCTTCATGAAATAAAAAGTTAGCCGCGCAACCCTTAGATCGGCTGAAAGACTAATCGATCACATCTATCGGTGCATATCCGTGATTTGTCCAGATCTTGAAGGATCGTGAAGACGACACGTTCCATAGACTAGCGATAAATATATGGCGTTGATCTAGATACTTGACTCGAGTTTACACCTTTAGACGCCCGACTCGAGTACCTGAAATTTACTCCCTGTCTAGTATCGTTTGGTCGATTCGCTTCAACAAATCCGAAGGTCAATTTCAAAATTCAACCTGATGGCCTTGAATTGGGTTTCTGGGCCGCTGTCTGAGCAACTGCTGCCGTCGAGCGCTCGCAGCGTCCCTGAAGCAGCACTAATCGACATACGCGCAACGTTAGCGCTGGCACCATTTCCGCCCATCTGCATCCCAAAACGATTGCAATAGAAATTAAATGTAAAGAGAAGATGGTTATCTCACCAAAGGTGGCTAGGAAGAATGGGGCAAGGGGGTTGGAAAGCCGCCTGATAGAGAGAGAAGAATTTGTGCAGATGCGGCATCAGACCCAGGTTTTATAGGTTTCTCCAACTTCTCGCTCCATATCCATATCGTTAAGCGACCCCAAACCCTGAAAATAGTCATCGACGACGACTTCCTATGCACAGTAGCCAGCGACCAACGTAATTATCGAGTCGCCGCTACTCCATTTGGAGTGGGGTGCTTGCTCTGCAAAGGGTCCAGAAGCATGCAAATAGGGAATTTTGTACAGCTTTGTTGGCAGCGAAATGCGAAATAAAGATAAAAGGCCCCTCCATAGAGCCAGGCCAAAGTCGGGTTTGTGCCAGACTGTGGAAGCTTCAACACAAAGGACAAAGGAGGGAGCTAGCAGGTCAGGATGAAGAAGAAAGACATGCAAAACCGACACACGGAGCTAGCTTAATGACGCCCGAGTGTGGGACACAACTTGAAGAAGCTTGAGTAGTTACGTAGTAGCCAAATTCATTTCCCGCAGTTGCAGCCTGAGGTATGCGCACCTTGAAAAAATTTCCGGCCACCAGAAAATTACCAGTGGTCTTCTTTTTAACATATCACCCTGGACCCGACGTTATACTAGGGATCACTGTGACCGAGAGGCCGCCATCCAAATACGAATTCAGGTGATCAAGGATGCATATCTGCAAGACCTGCCTGCTTCTGCACGACATGCAGTGCCGTGGAGTATCATCCTACACATGAATCAGCGTTGCGCCGAGGAAAGTTAAGTAACCAGTGTGGCGTAACAACATCATGTCGTGATAATTATGAAACATGCCTTCTTGGGAGCTTGAACTCTTCTCCAGCTGCTCGTCGGTGTCACCCAGAACGGCGCTCCTCGGAGCCTCAAGCAAACTAGCACATATGAGAAGCTGTAGCAGCATCACCCATGTCCCGACCGCGTGATATCATCATATCCCTTCATGAAAAGGGTAGGTACTTGCCTCGAAGGAGATGAACTTAAAGAAGCACAAACATGATCAACCCTTGACCCGATGACGTACCAATCAGCACCCTCGACGCGTCAAATAACTTGGCTTGTTCGATTATGATTTGATGGTTGAAGTTTGCTGTATAGTTGGTTGACCCCAAAGCACAGACGAGTGCGCTGGCTCGGATTTCTGGCTTTGTGGCGACGTAGACGCCGCCGCCGGGTACCGGTTACCGGAAGGGAATGGAAGACTCCAAGTTCGGATCCAACTTGCTGTGGTTCCCATGAGAATGAAAAGCGGAGATTCCACATTTCCCGCTCTCTCCATTCAAGCGCCTCAGTGGAAGATCCTTCGTAATGCAACAGCTCCGTCGGACCGTCGCTCCTAAAACTGATTTCCGATTTACCATATTGTTCGGGCCTTAGACTAGCTTTCAAGCCGGTCGGAATGGTTTGAGCGCCTAACATGAAGCGGGTAACACTTAGATGGCGAACGCCTGCCAGATCCGATCCGATCTTGGAGGGGTCGAATGACCTCCGTTTTTCAAATGCAGCCATTACGCACACTTGGCGCCCGCTGGAACTGAACGCTTCAATGTGGTCGAAAAAGTTCTAATGAAGGCGTCTGGAGCAAACAACGCGCGTCCCAGGTGTCCACGCAGTCATGGGGGTCCTCAGCCTGGCTGTCACGACATGAAGAAGCTTGGAGTTGTGCGACACATGGAGCGCCCATCAGGGAAAACATGGCATAAACAGAGCTGTTTGGTTGCCTTGAGGCACCTCGTTGAAGATTACCTTGTACTTTGACGCCAGAATGTTCTGCACAGAACGTCAATCGCCCGATCGCCCTCCCATCATATAAGCTATAAAAAGGAGGATGTTAGATAGATTAGAGTCAACATTTCGACTACACCTGCACACGGATAACTCTCCAATGGTCCCCTTCTCCACTTCCGACCTCAATAACCCTAGTACCTTCCCTACATTCCTCACTCTGCCCGCAGAGCACCAAGTAAATAGTGCCTACTTGTCGTCTACGAAACCGCGAAAGCACTGGTGCTTTCTCGGTCGGGTCGTCAGCAGCAGTGTTCTGGTGCGCCTCACACTACAGGTGGAAGACAGGAAAGGCCACAAGTTTCTCGTCGCGTTCCATACTGAGGATCGTGGTGCCTCGTTCCGGGAACTCTGCACTCCCGGGAGCACCATCGCCGTGCTCTATGCCACGCAACACACCTTCGCGTTCAGCCCCCCGGGTATAAGAGTGGAAGAGACTGCGCACGTAAAGGTGTTCCCTTACACACTAGAAGAAATGCTCGGAACGAGCAAGGCAATTTTTGGGAGGGACAGAGCTGCAAAGTGTGACGCCTGCGGGACCGTGGAGGCCAACATGAAGAAATGCGCACGATGCAAGACCCCGTGGTATTGCTCCAAGGTGAGTCAAGCTAAATTTGACATTGACCATGAGGATGACATGGTTACTCCAGGCATGCCAGACGAATGGATGGCTGACCCACAAGGAGGAGTGTGCTATTTTACGTGATGTGCAGTGGTTTGTGTCCAGGAACTGGGAAACTGGCGTCAATACGCATGCGTTTCCTGTTGAACGGGCGCAAGGTTGGCGCCCAGTGAAGCGTCGTTAAGTTCGCTATCTTGCACAGCATGCCGGTGTTACGTAGAATTTCTGTTGTGATTCATGCCCTGTAGGGAAGTGGTACCGTGGGTCATCCATATGTTACGCTCAATCCATGTATCATGCCTCCCTGGACTGACAACACAGCTCTCAATTAGATATATTGTGATGGCAGGATTTACGTGGTCTACTGTTGTTTCGAGCCATGATGGAACTGACAAAAATTGTGAACTTTCTGACGGTATGGATCATGCACCGATGCACATACGATGTCACGCAGCTGACCTTGGGCATCATTGAACTGCTTCTCGAGAAACTTCGACTACGAAGAAACACAGTACACATCAGCCAGTCGATCCCGGCGCAGAACGGCTCGGTTCACCTTTTTGTTTAAATTGTTGATATCGTCCGTCAATTCTTTTTCTTGGCCCTTCAGTTCCTGTTCCATGGCTTTCTGTGGTACCATCATGAACCTGTGTAGCTTGGTTATTCATCCACCCGTGGTTCTTATGAGGGCGACATACATCTTCCCTACGCCTTTGTACAAATTGACGTCTCCTTCGATACTCGATATTTCGCCGATGGTCAGCTGTACGATTCGACGCTCGCGTTCCTTGACGGCGCATTGTTGTTTTGCCAAGTTCAGTGCGCGTTGTGATTGTACTGCAGTTTGTTGAATCTGGACCAGGATCTTTGGTGACGAGTGCCAACAGTGAGCCTCAAGGTAGGCAAGGATACGCGGAGAAAGCGCACTTTTCTCAGCGTGTCGTCGGACAATGTAGACATGGTGAAAGATTACGATCGAGTGGTCATAGTAGGCTCATCACTAGCCCGGAGTTCGAAATTTGTTCTTCTCCACAAATACGCGTCCAACAATTTCGATCACTTTCACTTTTCCAACATGGCATCGTTCGAGGACTACGACGAGTTCGGTAACTACATTGGCGCGGATCTAGGCTCTGAAGATGAAGAGGACGAGATGATGGAGACTGGCTTTGGCCAAGCCCCGCGGCACGAAGTCGCGCCTACGCTCGAAGGCTACGAAGAAGAGCCAATGCAAACAGAGGAAACGGGCGCGCTCATGGAAGTGGAGGGTAAGTCCAATTCTAGTGGCCAGTGAAGATATTCTACATCGACTTTTAAAACCAGAACCCGTGCACAATGCTGTCATTCTGCACGAAGACAAGCAATATTACCCTTCCGCCCAAGACGTCTATGGACCCGACGTCGAGACCCTCGTGCAGGAAGAGGACGCGCAACCGCTTTCAGAGCCTATTATTGCCCCCATTAAAGTACGGAAGTGGACAGTAGAAGAGAAAGATATGCCCCAGACGCGCTTTGACAAGGGGTGCGTATAAACCCTTCGGTCTATGTAAACCCTGATTAGATTCTCATTCCAGATTCTTATTGAACATGATGTCTTTCCCTGAGATGGTGCGAAATGTCGCAGTAGTCGGCCACTTGCATCATGGCAAAACGGCGCTTATGGACATGTTGGTTTTGGAAACACATAAGCTCATGTGGGACGCGGACAATCCGGTTTGTGAGTCTGTCTCCTTTCGTGACCATGGCTTACACCTCTCGGCTCAGTTAAAGTACACCGATACTCATATCCTGTCACGTGAGCGAGACATTTCGATCAAGTCGTCACCAATGTCGTTGGTTTTGTCAACAACTGGTGGCAAATCACATTTGGTCCATTTCATCGACACACCGGGGCACGTAAACTTTGTCGACGAAGTTGCATCGGCGATGCGATTGGTTGATGGTATTTTGTTGGTGGTTGACGTTGTCGAAGGGGTCTGTCTGTTGCGATTCCGGTTGTTATATTCGACTGAATGACCAACCCAGATGATGGTCAATAGCGAAGCCATAATACGTCACGCACTTCAAGAAGGCATCAAAATTACGCTCGTCGTGAATAAAATCGATCGACTGATCCTCGAGTTGCGCATCAAACCTGCTGACGCTTACTACAAAATCAAACACACTATCGAGGAAGTAAACACGTTTATCAGGTTAGCTCGCTTTGATATGTGGAGAAACCAACCTCACCGGTACCTGTGATAGCGGCATCGATCCAGATCCCGAGTTGCGGTTAAGCCCTGAAAACGGGAACGTTGCATTTGGGAGCACAGATATGTCCTGGTGCTTCACCCTTCGGTCATTTGCTCAGATGTACGCCGACACTTATGGTTCCGTCAATGTGTCTGCATTTGCTGATCGCCTCTGGGGAGACATCTACTTCAACAACGAGACACGCAAATTCACGCGTAAAGCTTCTGACCCCGAGCAGTCGCGGACATTTGTGCACTTCATCTTGGATCCTTTGTATAAGCTTTACAGTCACGTGCTCAGCGAGGAGACAGAAGATCTTAAAGAGACGCTCGCATCGCTCAAGATTACGCTGAAGCCCGTAATGTACAAAATGGATGTCCGACCGTTGCTCAAGGTGGTGCTGGATCAATTCTTCGGGCCTGCAACAGGGTTGGTGGATATGATCGTGGATCATATTCCATCTCCGGTAGCTGGGGCAACTTCCAAAGTCGAACGGACGTACATAGGCCCACAAACCTCGGAAATTGCTGAATCTATGAAGGCTTGCGATGCAGACGGTCCGTTGATGGTCCAAATAACCAAATTGTACCACACAACAGACGCTCAGTCTTTCCGGGCCTTTGGTCGCGTTTTGAGTGGAACATTACGCAAGGACGTGCAGGTCAAGGTATTGGGTGAGGGCTATTCACCCGAGGATGAAGAAGACATGATGAAAGCCAACGTCGAGGGACTTTGGATCAGTGAATCAAGGTGAGGCACATGATGCTTTGTGCAAATATCCTTGTTTTCATGAGTCATCTTCAGATACTTCATTCCAGCAGACGAGGTACCCGCTGGAAACCTCGTCCTCCTTGGAGGAGTTGATGCCTCTATATCTAAGACCGCTACTCTTGCCTCGGTCGATATTGAAGAAGACCTCTATATTTTCCGACCTATCAAACATATGACGGAATCGGTTCTGAAGATAGCCATCGAACCCATTGCGCCATCCGAGCTTCCGAAAATGCTGTCTGGCCTGCGAAGTATCAACAAGTCTTACCCTCTCGCTGCCACCAAAGTCGAGGAGAGCGGTGAGCACGTGCTCATTGGCACTGGGGAACTATATTTGGATTGTGTCATGCATGACCTCAGGAGGCTATTCTCGGAGATCGAGATCAAGGTGTCCGATCCCGTCATCAAGTTTTCAGAAACGGTGCTCGAAACTAGTGCCCTAAAATGTTATGCTGATACGCCGAACAAAAAGTGGGTTACAAACAACTATTAATATAACGTGGATATGGGCTAACGAACGGACGATCAGGAACAAGATCACAATGATTGCAGAGCCACTTGAAAGGGGGATAGCAGAGGATATTGAACGTGGCAGGGTGACGATGCGTATGACCCCAAAAGAGCGAGGAACATTTTTCCAGGAAAAGTATCAATGGGATCTCCTGGCCTCGAGGTCAATATGGGCGTTTGGGCCCGACGAGAGCGGACCGAACATCTTATTAGACGATACATTGCCATCACAGGTAATTGATCATTCACCTCCGTGCTCATTTAAGCCCACATCATTGACCCGCCCTCTATAGGTAGATAAAAAGTCACTGGGATCCATCAAAGAATACATCAAACAAGGATTCCAATGGGGTGCGCGGGAAGGTCCGTTGTGTGACGAGCGTAAGTCGGGGTAGTGACTCTAAAACGGAACGTCTGGCTGAAATATAGCACGATAGCGATGCGCAACGTCAAGTTCCGGATACTTGACGCCAGCTTGGCGCAGGAACCAATCTTCCGCGGGGGAGGACAAATTGTACCTACGGCCCGACGGGTGTGCTACTCTTCATTTTTAATGGTCAGACCCTACTTTCGTATTTCACTGGGAACTCGGCTCATTGCGGCGCGATAGGCTACGCCGCGCCTGATGGAGCCCATATACTACGTGGAAGTGCAGGCACCGGCAGATTGTATATCCGCTGTGTACACTGTGCTTGCCAGGCGGAGAGGGCACGTCACGCAGGATACTCCTAAGGCGGGGTCGCCTCTCTACACTGTAAAAGCCCTCATCCCAGTCATTGACGCTAACGGCTTCGAGACGGACTTGCGCACTGCTACGCAAGGACAGGCCTTTTGCTCACAGGTGTTTGACCATTGGTCTATCGTCCCTGGTGAGTGTGTCCTGACGAGGTGCAGGAGCACTGAGTTGAATGACGCGTCTTAGGTGACCCGACGGACACGAGTATCAAGCTCAGGCCATTGGAGCCCGCGTCTGGGCAGTCGCTTGCGAGGGATCTGGTGCTGAAAACACGGCGGCGCAAAGGGCTCGGCGACCAGATCGCGGTGTCGAAATACCTCGACGACGAATTTGTGGTACGTCGTGTTTCGGGTGTTACGGTGGTATACGTGTTCACAGAAAATTGCAGCTCGCATTGTCAGCTTCGGGACACGCAGATTTGCTTGGGTAGTGTACTAGTTGCTACGTGTCATTGTCATACATGCTTATGAGAACGTCATGGAACGCGGTGTCCATCGTGGGAGAGTATACGTGGCGTCGCCAACCGGAGAGCATTTAGAGCGTGTCAGAGCGTGACTTTGTCTTTTTTTTTCTCCCAAACATCGCTCTTTTTTCCTTCCAACTGTTTTTTTAATTCCAACTTGGTCCTTCGTATTACCACTATGCGAAGCGTAGCGCTCTCTGTTGTCCTCGTCGCTGTTGCAGCTAGTGCAAGCGCCGCCGACGAACACCCGGTTTTCAAGGTACGTCGAACGCATATATATACATACGTGTCCCTAAATTA
This sequence comes from Leccinum subgranulosum, assembly GCA_038091575.1. Lineage (NCBI taxonomy): Eukaryota > Fungi > Basidiomycota > Agaricomycetes > Boletales > Boletaceae > Leccinum > Leccinum subgranulosum. Next base: position 49,415 of record JBBPOS010000082.1, on the reverse strand, counting down.
CCTGCACTTCTAGGTGACGGAAATCACTGGCCCCTTTGTCGAACAATTCACCGACGACTGGTCTGAACGCTGGACGCCCTCCGAGGCTACCAAAAAGACCCCCGTCGGCGGCGAGACCTTTTCGTACGTCGGCGAATGGAAGGTAGAGGAGCCCCAAACGCCTCTCCTCGTCGGCAAGAAAGGTTTAGTCGCCAAGTCCAAAGCTGCGCACCACGCCATCTCTGCCCCTTTTGCGACCCCCGTCGACTTCAAGGAGAAGCCGCTCGTGGTGCAGTACGAGGTACAGTACCAAAAGGGCGGTAACTGCGGTGGTGGGTACATCAAGTTGCTCGAGGACGGTTTCCAGACGAGCGGCAAGGAGTTTTCGGACACGACACCTTGGGTTGTTATGTTTGGTCCTGACTTGACTTGTCCTGGTAACAAGGTACGGTGGTTTGAGATGTTGTTTGAGGATGGTGGGCTGACGTGTCTTGGCGTAGCTGCACTTTATCTTCCGTCACAAGAACCCTGTTACTGGCGAGTATGAAGAGAAACATCTCTCCGTTCCTCCCAAGCCGAACTTTGGGAAGGGCACTAACGTCTACACGCTTGTCATCAAGTGAGGCTGGTTTTGTTGCTGTCTAGATCGTATCGCTGACTGAATTCGTATAGCCCCGATAACACGTACGAGGTCCAGTTCAACGGCAAGGCGGAACAGTCGGGTAACCTCCTTGAGGACTTTACGCCTGCCGTCAACCCTCCCAAGGAGATTGATGACCCCGAGGACGTGAAACCCTCGGACTGGGTTGACACGAAAAGAATCGCTGACCCCGATGCTGTCAAGGTAAATACTTTTGCTCGTTGTGATAGCCTTGTTAAACTGTTTCAATGTGCAGCCTGATGACTGGGATGAGAGCGAGCCATATGAGGTTCCGGATGAGGAAGCTGTCAAGCCCGAGGGCTGGCTCGATGGCGCGCCCGAGACTATTCCCGACCCTGGTGAGGCTCTCCAGCTAGTACGCAGTGCTTAATGGGATTGACATACTCTTGTAGACGCTGAGAAGCCCGAGGAATGGGATGACGAAGAGGATGGTGATTGGATCCCTCCTACTGTTTTCAACCCTGCTTGTGAAGAGGCACCTGGCTGTGGTGAATGGACACGGTGTGCAACGTTGCATCTGACGTGCTAACATATTACTGACCGCGCATGTAGTCCTTACAAGGCCAACCCTAAGTACAAGGGCAAGTGGTATGCGCCCATGATTGACAACCCGGAATACAAGGGCGAATGGGCACCCCGCCAGATCGCCAACCCTGGTTACTTTGAGGACTTGGAGCCAGTCAAGAACCTGGACAAGATTGTGTGTTCTGCCTTGGTCTATATGATGATTTTTGTGCTCACCCTGTGCTTTTTAGGGTGGTGTCGGTATTGAACTGTGGACCATGACTGAGGACATTCTGTTTGACAACATCTATGTCGGGCACTCGGTTGAGGATGCGGAGACTCTGCGTGCGGAATCGTGGACTGTCAAGCATGCCTTGGAAGAGGCAGCCAAGGCGACCCCTGATGTTGACGAGACGGAGATCCCAGACTTTGCTGCTGACCCTGCCGGCTTCGTGCGTGCCAAGGTTGGTGTGTTCCTCGACGAGGCACGGGAGGACCCTGTTACCGCCATCACTTCGCACCCCGAGACTGCGGCAGGATTGTTGGGAGCTGTTGTTACGCTGTTCAGCCTGTTGGGAGCATTGTTTGGATTGGTTGGCGCTGGCCAGAAGCCTATCGCCAAGGCAAGCTCGAAGAAGACGGATGCCCCTACACCGGACGACAAGAAGAAGGAGGAGAAGGCACCGGTTGCTGCTGCGGGTGGCGAGAAAAAGGAGGACGGCCCTGTCAAGAAGCGCAAGTAGTGGGATCTTTGTGCACTAAAAGCCGAGGGTGAACGTTGGTTGGAGTATATGTGGGGATACGGCTGGTGCTTGGTGTTAATGGACCGGCACTGACGGGTTCATCAACAATCAGTAGAGGGATTGACGGTACTCTTTATTAAACTTTGATTGTTTCCGTAGCAACTCGTAATGGTGGTTCTCCCCGGATGTGTCGGCATATGCCAATCAGACTTGTACTCGACCACGTTGCAGGATGCTTGTCCTGCCTGCTCTACACACGTATCTCTCTCAACTACTTTCACCACCAACTATACATACTGCGCTGCTGCTGACCCCCGAGGGCGCGTTGGTGTCATATGCCTCTCGGATGAGCGCGGAGAGCTCGTCCGCGCATGGATCCCAATACAGTCCTAGCGGTTCGGTCATTTCTGTGGCCGGTGGGCCGCCACACAGTCCGAGTGGGAGCGTGGCACCGTCAAACGGGTCGTCGAATGCAAGCACACCGCAGGGCTCGAAACCGAGCAGCATCGAGACGGGTTCGGGACCACCACCACCGCCGTCGTCAATGTCGTCATCGTCACAGCAGCCGCCGCCACAGCGGACCAAGGATGAGATCCGGATGGCGGCGGGACTCGGCGCAGAAGTGTGGGCTGAAACGCGGGAAGAAGGCGGGGAGGGTATGGTCGAGAGTGAGGTGCGTTTCTTTTTTTTTTTTTCACGACCGGGAATCAATCTAATTTTCTGATCTATGCGCTACAACTACGACTACGACGACAGCTCGGACGAATACTCGTGGTTGCCGTGGATGACAAGGAGGCTGATGGGGATCCGCTGTTGTTGCTCGCTGTGAACGGGACGCTCGAGGCTGACTGGGAGGCGATGCGAGTGAAGGTGTGTGTGTTTGTGCCTCTCCGATGATGACGAACTTAGTTCAGTTCCTGCAGGCACGCAAGCTTGCACAGCATTTAGCGCCGTCAGTCAATAAGCACCGAGTATTGATGGCTGTGAAAAGTCGAACGCGATCGTAATTTTTTTTTTTTTTACATCCGCGGGAAATAAAAAAAATAAGAGAATAAATTAAAATTAAGAGACCTTGACCATGACTGCGTTGGCGTTGCGTCGACTACCCAGACTTGCACGACATGCAAGCGCATTTGCAGCACATCAGGCGTCGGCGTCGCGCCCAACGCCGCTCTCGTCATCGTCGGCGGTCGACCCGTATGTCTTGCTTAAAGCCGAGATCGCCAGCGTGCGCTCGTCCATCCTCAACCTCGTTAGCTCGTCCGACCCGACACTCTCACAAATTACCTCTTACTACTTTCACCATCCCTCCAAACAGCTCCGTCCCCTTCTCGTTCTCCTCTTCTCTCGCGCTACCAACGGGCTTGGCTCGTGTTTCCCCCTCAAGTCATGGTCTGCGGAGCACTCCAGACACAGTGCAGAGCAGCTCAACGCGCCCCTCTCGCGTCCGGACGTACTCAACGACTTCAACCCTTCCATGCCCGACCATACCGCCTCCTTCAACTCACCCTTTGATCTCCGTCCTCCCCCCGTCGTCCTTCATCCCTCGCCGCCACCATCGCTTTGCGCCGACTCCGCCGTCTCATTACCCCAGCTGGCACACACCCTCCTCCCCACCCAGCTCCGCCTCGCTCAGATCGTGGAGATGATACACGTCGCGTCCCTCCTGCACGACGACGTCCTCGACAAGTCAGGCCTCCGCCGCGGTGCACCCTCTGCGCCCGCTGCTTTTGGAAACAAACTCACCGTCCTTGGTGGTGACTTTTTGCTCGGCAGGGCGAGTGCTGCTCTCTCCCGTCTCGGCGACAGCGAGGTCGTCGAGCTCATTGCAAGCGTGATTGCCAACCTGGTCGAAGGCGAGATCTTGCAAATGAGGGGGACGCGCGCGAGGACCAACGCCGACGCGTCGCGGTCGCCATTATCAGGGGGCGTCGACCTGGCGAGTCTGCATGCACAACCCGCTCACGCAGAGGTGCCTTACTCGGATAGGTGGTGCACGTACCTCCAGAAAACGTATCTGAAAACCGCGTCGCTCATGGCCAAGGGCGCGCGTGCTGCCGTCGTTTTAGGCGGATGCAGAGATGGCGAGGTATGGAAAGAGGCTGCGTATGCTTATGGGCGTAATCTCGGCATCGCGTTCCAGGTGGGTTGCATGCCTCTGCACGGAGAGGTTCTACTCACAGCACGCGTCAGCTTGTCGATGACGTTCTCGATTTCTCATCCTCGGCTGCCCTTGGAAAGCCCGGCTCAGGGGCGGATCTTCGTCTAGGTCTTGCAACTGGTCCGGTGCTATATGCCGCTGAGGAGTATCCCGAGTTGGAGCCCCTGATCGAGCGTGGGTTCAAGCATGATGGGGACGTTGAACGGGTGAGCTGGAGGACATGGCGTCTTCTTTGTTTTTTTGCTGACGACCCCTCCGCAGGCTCTGTCCTTGATCCATGCGTCGTCTGGTGTTTCTCGGACGCGCGATCTCGCACGGACATACGCCGAAAAAGCGAGGGAGGTGCTTGAGGTACTTCCCCCGAGCGAGGCAAGAGAGGCACTAGAGGCGTTGACGGACGGGGTTGTCAGGCGCGCGTGGTGAGCGTGGCTTTGACGTCCCAGCGATGAGAGACACTGCTCCGGATACCACATCGAAACAAATATCATAGAGTCCATACACAGTACTTGGTAAATGCATGTAATGTTTGAACGGTAGCTCGGATGTCCTGGTGGTGGTGGGGGATGAAAAGCTAATTACTCTTGCCAAGGGTTTTATCAGAGGTCGTTCTCTCATGTTCGTCATATGTGGCGAGGTCATGTGGCAATTTACGGCAATCTATGTTTCTCTTCGGCCGTGATGATCATGCTACATAGTGACGCGGGGCTCTAGTCTAGTCTACAAGCTGAGTTAGCACTGGCCGCTGCGATGCAACGACGCAGCTGCACTGGGTGGAAGTCAATCTGTACGATGACGAGCCTCAGTGAATCAAGCCAGAAGAGGAGAGCGACAGAACGTGGGTGGTGCCTCCTTGGCTTTGCCTTTCGCCGTCAACGAAGCAGAGGTACAGGCGGCATCAAATTGAGCTGAGTGCATTATGATCGTCGGACGGTGAGTCGATCGAAGTCGAGACAGGAGAGGATGTATCCGGGTGGGACATAGCAGAGGGTGTGTGGAATGGAGGGCTTTAATGGCTCGTACGGGTCCAATCTTTTTTTTTTTTTTTTTTGGACAAGCGATATTATTATGTAGCAACTGGCTGACCTAGTCCTACATAATACGCTAAGGAGACGGCGGGGAAGCTGTCGGTCCGAGGAAATGCACTTACGCACTCCCCGTGGTGTGCGGGGGTGTGGGACTCCGAGCTGGGGGGGACACCTCGGTCAAGCGGAGGGCCGGGGCAGCGTGATACCCACTAAAACCTCTGGGTTGGTGACCCAATTTGGTGGTATGTTGTGTGTTTCGGCCAGGATGGGGTGCCAGGTGTGATGGACTCGACTCGACATAAGGGGGCGGTGTGGGAGGCGCGCAATCCTGCGGTCGATGGATAGGCGGTTATTCAATTTGGAGAGCCACTGGGAGGTTATTGCGGCTATGGTGACAGTGTGTTCCGAGATGACACGTTCGCAGCGGGTAGCCCATATCAGGTGCGCCGCTTCTGAAATTAGGATGCGAAGGAGGCGAGCTTTGCCTCGGGCAGTCGGTGAGGGAGGGGGGCGGTCGGTGGGTGTGGGGGGTGTGATCGCACCGCAGCCTAGTACGGTCCCAAGTGTTATATTGGGCCATTCTCCGTGGGTTGGGGGCCATAGTGCTTTGGCCAGGTCCCAGATAGTGGTGCATTCATTGCTCCTACAGTGGAGGAGGATATGGTCGAGGCTTTCAGTTTCGTCTTGGCACAGAGAACATTGTGCCCTTTGCTGGTAGTTGGGAATGTGGGCCCAGAAATGTCCTACTCTGAGCCAGTCGTGCATCGCCCTGTAGAGGAAGGTTTGGACTGGACGTCGGATGTCAGGGTGGCGGGTGCTGTTCCAGATTGTGGAGTCCAGTTCTAGGTTCGAGGTAAGGTCCTGGATGGCGTATCACGCTATATCTATGTGTCGTTGGGCGGAGTTGGTAAGGGGGGCTGTTTGTTGGTTATGGTCAGGTAGGCGGTTCGCTGTGTGAGGGTATTTAGTTTGATTCCTGGGACGTCAAAAGCGGGGGGGACGCGTAGGTCAATCGTGTCTGGGGCGGCTTTGCGAGCGCCTTCCCCTGCGAGTCGGTCGGCGGCTTCATTACCAGCATTGCCCGAGTGGCCTTTAGTCCATTGGAAGATGGTGGGTGCGGCGCGATAGCCGTAGGCGAAACGCGGCGGCTTGGAACCATTCGGCGTTCCGGACGTCAGTCCAACCATTATTTTCCCAGTGGCTTAGATGTTTTGTGAGGTCGTCTATTGCATATTTGGAGTCGGTGACAAATTTGAGTGGGGCGAGGGGGTCAGCTTTTATTAGGGCAGCCACGATCGCTGTGAGCTCGCCACCAGGTACTCTGATGGCGGCGTTCAGGTAGTGTCCGTCCTGTACCCAGATTCCAGCGCCAGCGGAGGCGTCCATTTTACCGTTTTTTAGGCAGGAGCCGTCTGTATAGATGGTGAGGGGTGCTCGGGCACGCCCCCTAGACGGGGGTTTAGCATTCGGAAGGCGGGTTCGGTATCAGTTCGTGCGGGGTCGACGAAAATCCGGAAGCAGTCAGCGATGTGGGTTGTGACGGAGGGGTCGAACAGGAGCTCGTCGCCTGCGGTAACGACGGCGCGAGCATTCTTTTCTTTGCGGCGATGTGTAAGGGTGAGGTGGTCTTTTTTCAGGGCGTATATAAGGGTAGTCCTCGTAAGAAAAGAGAAGGCGAAAGATAACTGCCTGATAGTTCGGTAACAACCGAACTTGAAATCGCTCGACCAGCTCGATTCAATCCCACCGTTCGCTCAGTCCCTCCCCGAGCCTCCTCGCCCTCGACACCATCCAGCAAGCCAAGTTACAGGTCGTCAGACCATACGTCGTCTATGACCTCGTCTTCGGTCAGCCAACAACGTTCAACGATTTTCTCGACTACTGACATCCCACAGTGTACGCGACACACCGCGTCATCTCCGAACTCGTAGGTATCTCCCTCCGAGTCTTACACCCCAACAACCTCATCCCCCTTAACAGGAACGCGTTCGTCAATACTTTGAAAAAATCGCGTATACAGAAGAAGAATCAGATCGAAAACGTAAAGCACCTCTTTCTTGTTTTTCTCCCGACCATACTAACATAACTCTACAGGAAAACTAGGAATCGACAAGGCCGCCGCAGGCCGGTTCATCAAACATGCCATCGCCCAAGCGCTGAAACCCCCTTCTTCCGCCGATGTTGACGAATCCTCCAAGACGCGACTCAGGCGGCGGTAGAAGCGAGTATCAGCCGCGAGCGCGTCCCAGTCAAAATCACAAGCAAGATGGCAGCGCGCGGACAGTACGAAAAGGAGCAAGAGGAGCTGGGGAGCGAGCAAGAGGAGGACTTGGCCGTGTTCGACGATGAAGAAGAGGTGGACGAGGATCCAGAGGCGATGGATGTGGTAGACGGACAGACGGCGTCAAAGAGACTAGATAAAGGCAAGGGTCGGGCGTCGGAACAAGACAAAGAGGAGTCATCTGGCAGGAGTGAGCAAGTGTCTTCGTCGAGGCGCAAGCGACCCCGCGTAGACCCCTTTTCTGGTGAGTCCTCAAACACCCTATGTGAACCGTCCAACGATGTACCACAGGGCACGATAATCTGTCGGTCCCTCGATCGACCCCCAGACAACAGACACCACAAAAGCACAGCTACTCTACACCCATGCCATCGTCAACTCCTCACGGGATGCATCTGCCTCGACATCCGAAGACCGAGAGGCGAAGAAAACTGCAAAGAAGGCGAAGCGTAAAGCAAAGAAATTATAACTCATGATCACGACGCTTTATACATTCATTCTCTACGAAAATACACAGACGTAGACCATCACAATCCTACTGTTCACAAGGCTCGCAAACGTAAAACGGTTGGTAGTCGTACGGCCCAAGATAAAAATACACGTTAAAAAGATCCGTCTTCACACCCATCACGATCGAGCGTATCACTTCCAGGGACCCAACACCCAACACCCACCATCGCCTCCGCCCCAACAATTCCCTGCCACCGTCTTCGAGCTGGCTCAGCTGCTTATCCTTGTTCGCCCTCCTCCACCCCCTGACATAATCGACGTTCTACCCGCTGTAAAAAGACTTGATCGCCACCCTCTTCTCGTCACACTCATCCTGCCCGACTTTAAGATCCTCCTCGTCCCTTCCGTCCAAATACTGCAGCTTCCTTGCCTCCCACGAACGCCTGTTGTCCACTACGCCATTTGTCCACTACGCTCTCGATGACGAGTTTTCCGATCGACCGACAGTCCACGACGACCAGCTCGGCGTCACGCATCCTTCGCTCGCAGGCCAATCGCCCAAACTCCTTGAGCACCGAACAGGATATGGACATATTGTCCGCTTGCAGAATGCGCAGCCTCGGGCAGCCGCGAATGAGCGCTTTGAACGCATGGTTAGTCAGATTGGTCGCGCTTGACACCGTCACGCCGTCTTGGATGATGACGAAGTTTCAGAAAAAAGTAAAAGATGCACTCGTCTTTATCAAAAACGCGTTGCTGTCGAGATCATGACGCGTCTTTCCCTCCTACTTGAACAGTCGACGTTCCACGACCGACTGCGCTGATGATCGAACACCGGAACGAATAGTATTGTTTTTCCAAACATGCGATTCCTGCAGCGGGCGTGAGCATGACTCGGCGGAAAGGAATGTAGAAATTTGATTGTGTCGCGTCCATTGACGACCCAAGTACACGCCATCAACCTATGGTGGTTGATTCAATGAAGAAATGCCCCATCTCGCAGGACAGGTCCTCGTCAGCACTCTCGCAGTCCCGGTCGAGCAGCATGCCCACGAAGGCGGCGGGAGCTCTTGCTGCCCTCCTTGGCCTGAGCAAGGCACCTACCCACGCCAATCTCCTGAAAGGTGCTGCAAGTTGCGTTCACTTTACCAACACTGCCTCACTTATGTTTTCCGGCTTTCAAGGGATGTCCTCCCGGGCCTACCCGAGATCAAGATCCTGTACGGCTTTCTCGAGAATTGGTTCGACCCCCGCACTCTCTGCTGCAACCATGTCGCGCATCCTCTCCTTACTCTGTACCAGCGACTCTCCACATGCTGAATGCCGCCCCTCTTTCCTCTCTCCCAGGTTTACAGTACCGTCAAAGTAAGAATCCTCCTCGACCTCGTCAAGCCCCTCCACAACTTTGGCCCCGAACGAGTCGAGCCCTAGATCATGGGCTGCGGACGCCGTGGCGAACTCCGCATCTGCGTGGACCATGCCACAGAGACCATCTCCTTTATTGACGAGCCCTTTGCCTGCTCTAACCGGTCCGCCGTCTCCGGTCCGAGTAGCCCCTCGCTCTATGACACCATCATGGTCCAACCGTCCTTGACCGAGCACTTGCGTACCCGCTTGAGCACCCTTGCAACGGCGCTCTGTAACGCTGTGCGCGTCATCGACCGACCCGGAGCGATGAATGAGTTGCGCGCCAGTTCGCCCAGTTCGCCAAACTTGTCGTCGCAGCCAACACCAAACGGCGCGCCCCCTCTCTTGGCAAAGCGTTCATCGCACGCACTCGGCTCCTCTCGGAGTTGAGCGTATGCAAAGAAAAAGAGGAGGCGTCCTGCCACGCGAAGCTCACGCGCCAAGCTGATCGAAGAGCAAAAAGAACAGGAAGATGCGAAAAAGAAGGAGATTGACCACGCGACGATCAGGATGGTAGAGACCAAGAAGCTCGCTTAGGACTTGATGAAGCATGGCGGTCTCAAGGATTGCGGTGCGTCCTGGTCCTTTATCGTTCCCTCTATCGTTGATACCCTGTCTAGCACATGGACTTACGCAAGGATAGATCGGAGTCGAGCAGCTGGAAAGGAGAAAAAAGACATGGACGTGCTTTGCGGATCGACCAGGGAGTACCGCAAAGAAGAGCGCCTGCTACTTGCGCAAGGGTATACCGGCCGCGAGACCTTTCACACACTGCAAAAAGCACGAGTAGAGAACATTCTGGAGGCTCTGGCGACGAAGAAGCGGTTGAGTCGAACGCAGGGCGACTCAACTTGCATGACTCACCAGTGAGTGTGGCTCTCAGACATCGTTTAGAACATCTCCATCAACGTGGAAAGTGAGTAGATACTTGTTGTCTTGTGCTCGAACTGACAAATGTGCTCATAGGGAAAAAGAAACTCGCGCAACAACTATCACCCCGCAAACAAAAAAACAAGGTCTTTATTCCACCTCCCACAGAGCTTGCAGAGTACGAAAGTCATGCGGTGGTATCGTTCAGATCTCAGGCAGGTCCGTCCACAATCCGTGAAGCTGTCTCCGGTGGAACTGCCGCTGCCTCATACAACTTGAATCCCTCGACGTTTATGCAATTTAGCATGTATGATGATCATGATAGCTACTAGCCCTAGTCAGTATATATATGTACCAAATTTTCCCCGTCTCAATAATCCATACTATTTCTGTTGAACATGAGGGCAATGGGCGTGAGTCGTGAGTTGCGTGACTGATCGATAACATCATCGTTTGATCTGATCACACACTGATCACACTTATCTAATCAAATGATGTCACTATAAAGCTTTTGCGTGCTGACGAGAGTTACGTTTGGTCGCAAAGTGGTCTCAAACCAGCACTTTGCTCAAAATTGGTACGTGGTCACAAACAAGTATAGAACCAGTCAGCACCATCTTCCAATTCTCAGATGGCCTACCGGCTATGTAGGATTGTAAACGTGTAATCTAACATTTCGTTCGAGAGAGCGCTCTAGTGAGAGGACGGCTCTCTATCGAACTAGATGGCGAATGTGATGAGGAGGAGGCTGTGCTGAGATAGGTGACCAATTCGAGCCAGGGCAACGAGCGTTATCACTGGCAAGGCAGGGCGCAACGTTGGACACGACAATCGTGATGTCCGCCTTCGAATGACGATGCCACTACGCTCACCTATCAGCAATTGAAGTAAATAAGCCGCCAGCGGGGGCGAGCATATTGTTATCGACTTGGTCAACTAGCAGCCAGTTTCAACTTTCACAGTAGAATATGACGCACGTCGCAGATGTCTACACAGCCTTGAAGTATTCGTCACTAGGTGGTGATCGGGGTCCGTTGGGTTGAGGGTCGCAAGCGAAGGAACTAATATTGCTCTCAAACTTCGACTTGATGCGACCTTTCACGGCAATTCCACTCCTTTTCGCAGTTCTAGTTGCCGCCCACGGCGACCACGACCATGCCGGCGAAAACCCAAACATCGCCGCCGCCGACTACGCCGTCCGTCACGTACGTTCCACCAATCCTGGGCGCTCATCACGGTCTCGACCACGTCTTCTGACATCTTTGTTCACATACAGATGGCTTCCGAGCACCACATGTGTGTACACCATATCCGTTTTCTCTCTCTTCCCCTTTCTCTCTCTTCCCCTTTCTCTCCTTTTTCCCCCGGAAGCAGCGGCACTGAACACGGGGTCCGGCTTTACAGCGATTCGTTCGACCTACAGAGCTTCTTCCAGTTACACGACCTGAACCGGTGAGACCCCATTCACATATCCTGTTCATTTTTTTTCTGTGCGCGTACGCTGACCTTCGAACCTATCTTAGAGATGGGGCATGGGACCGTGAAGAGATAGAGGCCATTTACGGCGTTCACCACGTCTATTCCCAAAAGAAATCCAAGGCACGCCCCTTTTTCCCTCGTTCCCCGTTTCTCCTTCCATCCACGGGCGCGTATCTCACCTGCTTTATCTTGCACAGGACGAAATCGAACACCAGGCAAAGGCGGATCATGTCGTCGACACCATCCTCAAGCGCATGGACAAGAACGGAGATGGCACAGTGACGCCTGATGAGTTCGAAGCGGCTGGACTCGATGGTTTACCTTCCTTTGACGATATCGGTGCCGAGGGGCACCATTATGACGTCGAGAGCGGTGCGTCCTTGCTTCAGAATACCTGATTGGGTTCCCCGTGCGCTCACGAATGACGCCTTGGTGACAGAATTCTTCCTCCATCACGAAGGTACGTCCCGATGTGTGCAGGCGCCGTGAGCCAACTCTTGGACCCAACCTGCCTTTTTCGCAGAACAATTCCACTCGACGCCCGAGACACAGACCGACGAGGCATATAACCACCCCGAAGACGTCGAGCACTTCTCGCATCATGAACAAATCGAGTTAGTCGAGGCTGAACGCGAGGCCAAGTTCCAAGGCATCACCGTCGAGGAGGCCTTGCTTGCACACGAAGAACCTGTCGCGACCGCGACGCCAACGTCGGCGCCCAAACCCAAGATCACGCGGGGCGCGCCAAAGCAGGATCCTGTGGACAAGTACAAGGATATTGACAAGGAGACGGAGAGCCAGTCCGAATGGGGCACTGGCGATCAGGGATACAAGCAGCCCAAGTCGCCAGCGGAGAAGATGAGGTTCGTTTTCCTTTACATTGATGGGCAAGGGCTGACGTATGCTCATCTCGTCTTGCAGAAAGAATCTACCCTACAAGGTGCGAGAATGTACTTTGGCTGAGTGTGGCGCAGATGGACCGCTGACATGTAGGAACGCATGCAGTATAAATTCCGGCGTAACTGGGGTGACTTTTGATAGCTCTACTTGCTTGTCACTATGTCGTATACTTGTGCTTTTACTATGTCTTTGCGTGAAATCATATGCATACATGGCTATACCCTTCATGCTGCTAAGTTATTAAAGCACAATTCTAAGAGACATCCATGGCATCTTCCTCATCAACAATCTCCTCAGGGTCATACTTACAGGCACCCCTCAAGTCCTTCTGAATAAATATTTGTTGTTAGCAAGTTCCACATTAAGATATGCAACTTACAGTGAATTTGAGATCAACACCAGTTGGACAAATAGTAGCTTGTCCAACTGGCAAGACTTTTTTCTTCCTTCTACCAACCCTCAACTCATCAACAAATACCTCAGCTACAGCCTTGATCTTGGCTTCTTCAGGCCCAATAAACACAACACCCCACTGGAGATTCCTCTTGGTTGCTGGAAAAAAGTTCCACAAAAGATCTATACCCTTTTGAGGACTCTTGTGATGGGAACTGATGGTCATCTGGACAACTAGCACATGGGTTTTAGTCACTATGGCTCCATCTATTCCAGGATAGTTTGGTGCAGATGGGCACCAGTAGAAAGGGGCAGAAGATTTGACCTCATCATGAGTGATGCATAGATTGAGGTCAGGAAGGGTGAGTGGATTGGGAAGAGAGGTTTCAAGTTCTTCATCTTCTGTATACCAAGAGATAGGGAAGGACTTGGTTCCACCAAGCAAGAAACAGTGAATAGACTTTTCATATATATACCCAGCTGCTTGACGTGTTCCTGGATAAGTTGCCATGGCCTTGAAAAACTCCCGCTTGAGATTGTCATCTTTCTGGACCAACTCATTGGCAAACATAGTAGTGAGCCACTCAGTAGGCACAGAGATCTTGACAGTGGTTCGATCAATCCCATCGCTTGTCCTGTTGGGCCTGGTGAAAAGGATCATGGAAGCACCAGGGAATGGTTGGATATCAAGAGCAACAATGGCATGGAGATAGTCCAAGGTAGAAGAAGCTGCAGCTGCCAGCACAACTGCATTTTGGATATCAGCTGTCAATCCAGTTTCACGCTTAGGACTTTCACAAAGCCTCTGGACTGTGCGAGGAACACAGCCCCATCTAGCTGCAAAGGATTCCATTTGCTCTCCATCAAACTCCAAAAGATGGCTATGATGAGCTCTAATTAGCTGACTATATAAGAATGAATAGTAAAACATACGCTAAATCTTTAATCTCCTCCATGGATGGAATATCCATGATATAGCGATCAACATTGCTTTGTTTGGTCCATTCATGCCAACGGTTCCTAGCAGGAGATGTGGCTTGAAAAACACGAATTCGAGAATTGCTTTGAAAGGCATAGGGGGGTTCAAAGACCTATATACTAGAGTCAGTGAATGCCTACAAAAATTACTCATGCTTACCTTTCCACCAGAGTCAGAAAATGCCCAAAGAGAATGGCCATACTCCCTTAAGGGCTGTTTGAATGTGCCAGGATAAAAGGCTACACCATCTTCTGACAAGAGCACATAGTTGTCAAAGGAGTTGTCATAGCTGACTTGCACAGCTACTGGCTTCTCCTCACGAAGCCGTTCAATGATGGCATAAGCCAAAAACATAGATTTTCCTGTAGCTGATGTCAGTTAATTGAATCTTGAATATATTTCACTTACCAATGCCAGGTTGACCCACAATGTAAGCACCTAAAGCATACATGGGATCATCACTATTGAAAGCCTCCATAGCCCTCAAGTATTCTTCAAACACCAACAACTTCTCCTGTTGAACAGCTGGGCAGAGGAAGTCCATGGCTGTACTGTGATGATCAAACTCCAGATAGTCTATATTCTTCCCTGGCTGAGATGGAGAAGGGATCTCCTTCTTGAAGATATGAGCATCACCCCAAACAGCTGCTCGAAAAGATTCGAGATGGAGACGGATGGCATCTTGTTCGACCGTGGTTGCTGGATTCATTGCTGCGGAGTCGTCATGGTAAGCGGAAGAGTAATTGTGTGACGTGACAGTCACATGGGCCATCATCGTTCACTCTATACAGCTCTCCATCCTATATACAGCTCTCTATCCTACCACCATTGAATCCACTCCTCGAGGCCTCATTAACCATCAAACATATCCTCCAACAACCCCTGCTCCACAGCCTCCCAATCGACATTCCCCCAGCTAGCATAAACACTCTCGTACGTCGAAATGCTCACATGCGAGAAAAATGTCTTCAGATCGCGAACGGAGTCGATCTGCCGCAGTGCATTCAACATGGGCCGCCGTGTCTTGCTCGCCTCTCCGGTTGTGGGGAAGCTGACAGACGTGGAAGATGGAAAAGCGACTTGCCCGTTCTTGGATCGCGTGCGCTCCTACCGAAACGTACGCGTTCAGCTCACTCACGGGGGATCGCCGAGCGCATACAATGAGTACTTACCCGAGCGTCTGGGACGGGAAGGCTGCCGATAATCTCTGCAAGCCGATCGAACATGGCTTCGGGATTCCAATCGTCTGGGCGAAATACAGCGTCAACCGTGTCGGTCACGAACATCCACTGGTGTCTAAGGAACACATTAGCGAAATTAGGACGCGTTAGCGAGAGTGAACGAGTAATACATTTGGAACTCGGGAGTTTGGAGTGTAAGTAGTAAATCCAAGCATTTGCTTGCAGAAAGTATAAGAGGGAGATCCTCGGACTCGTCGGCAGGCACCGTCACGATGATTTGTTCGAAGACTCGATACTGCAGATCTTGTTAGCAAAGTGTTAGAGGATGAAAGAGATTACTCGCCAGTTCGGTCAAGATCACCGGCCAGAAGCTGGTCAAGTTGTGTGGCGATAGGCGGCAGAGTAGCACGCGGATGCACAAGAATACTTCACTCTGTACGATGGGCGAGGGAACGTTGCGCAATGTGTCCACCAATTTCTCCTGTACGCTCGGTAATTGGGTCAAGAAATGATTCTTCTCCCCAACGAACAGCACAAGCGACAGTCGTCGTAAATTGAGAGACCGAACCAGCATTTCGTTCTCCCGGTTGACGAAGATGTTGGTAGATGGCGCAGTGGCAATACGACCTAGATGGACTCAGCGAGGTGCGCAATACTTGAAGACACTAAGATACCTAGCAGCTCGCCAAACGACGTCTTGTCCGAGTCAAACAAGGCTTTGATAATCTGTTTCCATCCGAGGGCAGCCGTAGAGCTGGATTGAAACAATCGACTATCATACAGGATGTCCGAAACTGATGTGCGCCAGACCTTGAGCGCAGGGGGCAGTTTCACGAGTTCCGCTATGATATTAATCACCATATTGTCCAAATCCAGCGGGCTGTGTTTGCAGGTCAGATATTACCACAACGTCCGATGCTGACGACTTACCGCGACTTTGCCTTCAGAGCTGGGCTAATGATATAATACACGATGTTACTGCAGGCGCTGGCTACTTTGTCGTTGTCCATGAGGAATTTCCGCAGGTTAGGGACCACAGAAGAGGCAATGAAGTCGATGATCTGCTCAGACATAAGCACCGTCGATTTGAGCACTTGCTAATCCATGCCCTTACCTGGGACGGTAGCTCGCTTCCCCATGTCGGCTTGACGTTGTCTTGTAAGGACACTACACTGGAGTCGGCTTTCTCGTTCGTCTTCAGATCTGCAACTGAGGCGCTTCTCAGCAAACTAAATGTGTAGCACCAATAGTTCGCCGTACCTGCGCGGGGTGCCGGTGATGATCTACCGTTCATCAGAGAGTCTTTCGTCGTCCGTCTGATCCAACTCGAAGGCTCTGTCGTTCGACCGACAAAGGTCACGCATGCGTCAAGGAGTTTTCCAAAAGTTTCCTGCAGGTCCCTCTTGATTCGCTTGTCATCTATGGCCGTCGTCTGAGTCACTTTGTCACCCAATATGCAAAGACACCTGCAAAACCCTCTTAAGCCATGTAATCAGATAACCGGGCATCCTTCTTACCTCAGAGTCAAGTAGACTTGTGAGCGGAACTCTCGGATGTTGGAAGCAACATCCTTTGCCAGCTGCATGAACCTTCCCCAAACCTGAAGAGCTAATGGCCCCTCTAACCGTGACAGGTATTGCTCTAGGAACTTGAATAAAGTGCCGTCAGATCTGCGAGCAAACTTTTCAGTTCTCATAAGAGCCATCAGTCGTCAGCGATACTCACACGTCAGGGTTCATGTATCTCCGACTCTTTTCAGAGCCGCTTGACGACCGGATGACTATGCTCTCGCATATCATGTGTACCGCAGAGTGGGAGCTTGCGATAAGAATATCAACCAACTCGAACGCAGCACTTTCAGCTGGATTAGCGTCCTTCGGTTGAACGGCGAGATCGCGATCCCAACAACTGACCACTCCTTCTAGAACTTCCGAAGGATAGGCGCGGAAGAGGTATTCTAGCACCCTCCGACAACGAAGTCGCGTCCGACTATAAATCATCTCGAGCGATTCGTCTTCAGAACGCCTGGGACGGGGGCTAGTCCAAAGAAAACCATTCCAGATAGCGAACAAAACGCGAACGCCGTCATTGAGACAACGGAAGCCGGGAGAGCGGACCTGCACGACTAAGAAGAGATCCAATTTCATGAGAAAGATAGACTCACTGGGGTCTGGTCATCCGGCGATGACGTGGATTCAGCAGTGAAGACGTTCGAAACGTATCCGAGAATTCCGCTACTTTCTCCACCGGTCTTCTCTTGTGTCGGTGCATCCTCGTCTCGTTGATTCACTTCAGGATAATTTACCAAGCCCAAGACAAGTAGTCGCTCCAAGGTGTTGAGAAGCATGACGAACTCCACATCTGTGGCAACGCCCGTGATTGGACTTGACAGACCTGGCTGATTGGCTCGAACCGCATCATTCAGGAGTGTTCGTAGCTGTCGACAAATACAATCAACCAAGGCGGGAACTATCCCTTGGAGTGCCGGTTGGAATTGAGGAATAGCCATGAGCACGAAGTCAAGCCAATGTTGTTGTACAGGCCGATTGTGAGGCAGCGCAATACCATCCGTTAGCGTGTGTGTTAAGAGAGAGCTGGCTGTGTACGCTTTTTTGCTGGAAACTTGGGCACCTTCAGAACTGCCTGGCTCCTCGAGGTTTGCCTGAGCAATGTGAGTCGTGGACGCTGAAATCAACGAATGAAGAATGCGGAGGAGTTTGCTCTGGAGGTCAAGATGCTTTGAGTGAACGCAGAAGTATAATTTCCCGACGATGATGGGTTCGAGTGTCTCCAGAGTCAGATGGTCAACCTCTCCACGGGCCACGACGGCCTGCAAGATATCAATAGACGTCGACTGAACCCTAGTGTTCAAAGGTCCCATTGCTGGCGCATTCTGTCCTTTTGGCTCCGATTGTATGAATCTACAGTGAGATGAGAAAGTGTTCAACAAGAGTTGCAAGGTGTGTGCGCATACCGTGACAGTAGTTCGATCAATGTATCTAAGAAACTGGAATTCGGATCATGGTGTGCTGGACGAATGATCAATATATCTAAAAACTCCATACAGAGAATGATTACCTGCTTCTATTCTCTCTATCAATGGCTGGTGTTGAATCCTTCTGATTGGAGAACTCCGCGCAGCCTTTGTGAATCCTTGTCCACCGAACTGAACAATGGAATGCAGGATCTCCAGGAGGTGGTTGACGTAGCGTTGATCGAATTTTTGCTCGTAGGTGTACCCCCGAATTTCCTTGCCCCTGATCTTTACCACAGTAGACTTTCGCCGAATGTTGGGATTAAGCAGGTCGTAGAGAAGCGGTTCCAGTACTCTGTCGGACCCAGATCATCAACGTCATCCACACGAACCAGTGCTCACATGCACACCGTATGTAGGACCGCAGGTTGCATCTCATCCAAGTCTCGCCTACTCGGCGTGAGGTGGGACAATCGGACTTCAACGTTTCCAGAATAATCATCAAGGGAACCTTGAAATGGAACCCAGGCAAACTATCGTCGTCTATATGCGACCAAGCTTAGCGTCTCTTCTCACTTCTGCAAGGTCGAACTCACCTGTTAATCTCCAGAGAACGCCGAAGGCTTCGAAGGCTTCGTGCACAACTTGAGGATCTGAAGCATTCATACTTTGTGCGACCATAGACTCAACGACATTGTGGTCAGTCAACGACTCCAACGTCCACACAAGGCTGACTGCACGCTGATGGAAAATGGCCCAATCTTGATGAAGAAACCTGAAGAGCTACAAATATAAGTCAAAAGAGACCCCTCGAGAACCGGCGACATGACGATACTGACTTTCCTCACCATCCGACCGACTACTTGTTTCTGGTCCAGTGCGAACTTTGGGACCACTTTAGACGACCGCTGTAGTGACACGACAATAGATATGCAGCTGTCCACCAGATTAAAATCGACGTCCTGAAAATGAAACTAAGAATGCTTTGTGGAAGAAACGGCAAAATCTAACCTCAACATCCAGGCTGTCTAGAACATCACTAACCCACGAGGAAGGATTCCAAGTGATCACCAGGGGGGCACCAGAGGTTTTCTCAACAAACTCGATGAGCTTCCCAAGTAACGATAGGACGTGCGAGTACGACGTCCTCAGATATGAACTAACACCTTGTTGTCGAACGACGACCTGCGCACAAATTTGACTGAATGCAAACGACTGCTCGACAACGGACACCAAAGGCGTTGCTGGTTGGTTATGAGAGATCGAAGTGGGAACCTCAATGCCGTAGAAAGCCAAACCAAACGCCAAGGAACCGATGCTCGGTTCTTGTGACGAGTCCGCTAGCCTGGGACGTTGTTGCAGAGCCTCTGGTGAAATATGTCCCAATAGTTCATTCTGAAGTACAAAACACTCCCGCACCACGGGTGAGACGACACGAGACGAGTCCTCCTGGACATGAACCTAAATAGGGTTAGAAGGGCAAAGTCGAAGGCGTCAAAACTTACAAGCAACGTCTCCATCAAAGCTGAAAAGATAACGGGTAGATGGACATTCCTCGCTTCCTCATCTTGCACGGAGAGAGAACGGAGAAGGAAGAGCGTGAGACTGACGGGCTAGAAACACGGTCAGTGACAAAAAGTGAATATGCCCCTCCGGCATACCTCTAGTTGGGGTTCACTGGACTTGATGGCATTGATTATCCCTTTGAGCAGGTGCTTCCAGAGTATGCTGGGCTCCACAGCCTCCAGCAAGGTTGCTGCGGTCATAGTTATCTGCGCAACGTAAAGTATCAATTAGAACAGACAAAGCATGAGTCGTACATCTTCTTTTGCCTCTGATTCGGCAGACAAGTGTTTTCGGATGGCTTTGAGGGTGTCGTATATCAGGGCCTCGGTGAGCGGAGAACCGATTTCCCACTTGTCAAGAAGAGAGATAAAGATCTTGAAAGGGCGCGACTCGGAGTACTCTCCAGAAGGGACAAACATCTCGCTCTGCGGAATAAGTCAGAGATGTCCTAGAACAAACGGAACACTCACTTTGAGCGTAGAGCTCAAAAGCTGCAGTGCATACTGTTGAAGATACGCAGACTGAGCGTCACTCCTTTCATCTGGCCCCAATAACCACGTATACAAGCGTCTGTTGAGCGACAGGTCGCGTCTCAAGACGACACTGATCGCCGCTTTCATGAGTATGGCGGCATCTTCAGGTTGAGCGCATTTAATGGCTGCGCTATCAGCACGCATGGTCTGCAGTAACATGTCTAAAGCGCTCCTGCGGACCAGAAGATTGTCGTCTTCCAACGCCGCCGCGAAGGCTCGGATCATCAAGCCGATGTCGCGCCCGACAATTAAGGTGATGTCTAAAACGAATGTGTCAACAGAAGATTGCTGCGCTCATCGTTGACTCACCTTCATCGGCGTGCAGTCGGGGTAGACGTCGCGACAAAAAGTTGAGCGCCGTACCCCGAGCGGACGGCATCGTAATCATGGCAAGCCAAAGGTTCTGCATGAAGAATACGGGTGATACCGTCCCTGATAGTCGGTCCAAGAGACCGAGCACCTATTCGTGGTCCAGTCTGCAGCACCACGTCATACAAAGAGCTCATACCTTGTCAAAGAATTCGCCCGTCTCTTCCTCGAGACCAGGCAGTAGTGCTAGGATGAACGACTTCATTACCGGCCGCAGAGCGTGTTGTAGAGGTAGATAGTACGTGTCATATATGTTGAGCAGGGCGGGCTGACGAACGTAGCTGAAATCGAGGGTGCATGGAGGAAGAAACTGGATCAAACCTTGACCGAGGTAGACGCGTACTCGAAAAATGGGAATAACCCAGACGACCATAGCGGAAGGTCGCGTTTCAGGCCTTCAGTCTAACACGTCCTCGTCAGAATGTGGAGCTATGCGAATATCAGATACCTCACCCCGAGAACCGAAAGGATGTGAATATATACGTCCAGTGCTCGTTGATGCACGCCAGCTGGCAGTGCGGGGTTCAGGCACTGGGAAAGGCGTTTGGCTACGATGAGCTTATGTGGAATCTCCTTGAACTGTAGGTAGGATTGGAAGGTCTACGGCGACATGAGACATCGAAACCGCGACCTGCGTGCGCACGCACCTTGAGAAGTTGCTTTAAGAATGCTATGCAATCCGCCCACTCGTGCACGTTGTCGAAAGCATTCAAGCACTTTTCGACCTGCTGGGTGTACTTTTTGTACTTGGGGTCGGACGAGAACAGTTGTTGGGATGCTGATACTTGAACGTCACATCATCTGAACGGCTCGCTTAATGTACGAGGAGGAAGCGGCTCACCGCGGTCGACGGTTTTGGATGAGGGACGTGGAGACGGGGTGACTGTGGCGGGTGGAGTTTCCTTGACGGGTTGAGCCTTCGCGCTCATCTTTGTGCCTCGACGGAGGCGGATCTTCGTCTCGCAGGATTTCGTACTTCGATGAGAGTCTTTTGGGTATAGTAGTCACAGACACGTGACACCATGTCACATAGCACCTAATCTAAATACCCCCTGAGCGTCGACCCACCCCATCCCCTTCACTCCATTCCACCATTCCTTCGCATCCAACATCGCCCTGTCCTGCGTCTGCAGCTTCTCAACACCCAGCCATTTCTCGTCTGCGCATTTCACCACCAACGATCTCGTCTTGGGTGAATAATACGCCGTGCCTGGGGGACCTGACGGTCCCTGTTCGGCTGGCACCACTCGCAGACCTGCGATCACCACACTTCGTCCGTCTGGAAAAGCTCCGGCCACCGTAAGACTACGCTGGTGCCCGATGGCACGTTCCAGTCGGGTGATACCACCAGCCGTTTGAGATACAAATTGAATGGCCGAATCTTTGGCAGTGATGAGAGGGGCGTGAATAGTGGTCCCCACTTGAGCCCTCCACTGAGCCTAGTATAGATTGAATATAATAGCGTGAAAAAAAGCGTACCAAAACCTCACTCTTCCCGTGAGCATGTCACGTAGGACTTTGACCAGAAGCTTTCCACCAGATACAGCAAGACTGTCCTGCATCAGGGCGAAATTGGCATCTTCGGGTACGTGCTATCAAGTTATACACCGTCGTAATTTCGTTTTGTTGTTTGGACCATTAACGACTCACCGTCCGTTCGACAGCCCATATACCACCAGCATCCACCAATTTGCCCGCTTTTCGACTCACCTCGCCCATCTCGATGACACACACTCCCGTTTCTCGTTCACCAGCCATCAGGGCTCTCTGTATGGGTGCCGGGCCACGGTATGCTGGAAGCAGACTCGGATGGACATTCAACCGTTGGGTACCGCGGAAAAGGTGCAAAATAGCTGCAGGGAGGATACGTCCGAAGGAAGCCGTAATGAGAAGATGTGAATCGTTCTCGAAGCTTGGACTATCGGGATGCGGAGTAAATGGAGGTGGAGGCTGTCATAAAGATGAAAAAGTCGTATATACACTGCACAGGAAATAACGCACGAGCCACTTTCTGAACGCGGTTTTCTCTTCTGGTATTGTATGCATCGGCACGCCCAACGTTTCCCCGACTGTTTTGAGAGGTGCTGCGAGCGCAGGGACTTGAGGGACAAGGTTTCCAGAGTAAGAAAAGTTGAACCCACATATGTCTAACCGCGAACCTCTGCGACCAGCCCTTACATCTGGGTTCGTGACTGTGTGGAGACTGTTCCAAACATCTGTTGGTATGGAATGTCAGCCAAGTCCCTGACGTTGCAAGCACGAGGGCTCGCGCTCAGTCCGAGTCTGTCGAACAAAGAATGGGCTCCACCAACACCTCTCCGGTTCTTGTGAAGGCTCACCTTTTGCATTGAAAACCTCTTTGAACACTGCGCACGAGAACAAGTCGCGACCAAAGAAGATAATTTTAAATGGGTCTCTGACGCGTGGCTCGGGTTTCGCATCTTGAGAGAAATGAGAGAACGGCTTCGCATGTAGCGTTCTGTTGACGTGCCTCTGCCGTGTTCTTTGTATCGGCCACAGCAGAGGGAAGGTCGAACCAGAGAGCCTAACTGAGTGGGTAAGTGACATTCAAAAATATCCGACATAGTCATCCAACTTTTGGTCGGAGCGACGTGACTCGGAGGCGCTCAATTCAAAATTTAGAGAATAATGTACTGACAGAATCATAACCAAAAATACGGTAATAATATACAGGGCAAAGCAAACAAGACGAATAAAAAAACGGTGTCTATGATACCGCAGAGATGCTAGGGGGTTCCGGGACAACAACCTCAGGTTCATCACCGGCTTCTGATGCAGGACCAGTGATAATATTGCGCATCTTCGTGGGCGCCTTGGGAGTGTGCAGCTCTTGTACTATCGATCCCGAACGAGAGGGTGCCGCTGATATCCCTGCAGAGCCACGAGCCCCCTTGGACTTGCCACCCTTGCCCAGTGCAGGGGCAGATATAGAAGTGACCGACTTTGGAAGCGCAACCTTGTCCAAATCTGTGACTTTCGAATTGGTAGCTGCGGCAGCGGCAGCCAGGGTGCTCGCAAAGTCCGACTCCTTTTCACCGACCCATGAACGAGCGAACCAACGACCCCCTGCTATACCACGGATCTCCCGGTTTGCAATTCTCCACGGACGAACTTTGGCACCACTTCGATCCAAAGGTTGCACGGGTGCAAACCCTGTTCCGATTTTCGGGGGTGGCTGGACTGGGAAAGGCTTTGAAGGCAGGGGATAGACGGGCATGGGAAGCGGTGTACTCTCTTCTGGTTGTTCAGGGACAGGTGGTGGGGGCGGCTCGACCTCTTCGGGTTCGGGTGATCCGCCGCGTGAAATGGGGAATGGGGAGGAAGGGGCTGTGATTGTGTGCGCTGGGAATACTATGAGGGGATGGCGATCATAGTCACGGCGTTCGCTTACTTTCACTCATGGCAGGGTCCTCTGGGGGGACTGCGAGAGTCTTTGCTCCTCTGCACGCGGGATAAATATAAGACTTGCTTGGAAGGTCGAACAACATACTTTGGGGGTACTTTGATTCGGGGCTTGGACACAGCGGGAGTTTTGCGAGGCGCCGCCTTCTTCTTGGGTGTTTTTTCGGGCACAGCAGCGGCGTTGACAGTTTGTTCATCCTCGTTGTCTCGAGGTTCTCGAGGTTCTATTAGCAATGTCGGTTGGGTCCCGCGAGCAAGGACGTAAAAAGCATGGAAACATGACTCACCATCAGGCTTCTTATCCTCCGTGTCCTGTTTTTCGCTCTTGCGGGGTCGCGACGACTTCTTTGGTGGTGCTTTGCGCTTCGTTCCCGCTGACACGCTAGCAACCGGGGGTCCGGAGATAGACAGGGCTGGTTCGTCGTCATCAATCAGCTGGTCCTCTTCATCTTCATCGTCGACTTCCTCTTCAACACTTTGGGGTCGTGACTGGGCCTGATTTTGCGGTGCGGGTTTCCGTACCACGGCGGGAACGCTCGGGGACGAGGATTTCCCCTTTCCCTTCTTGTCGCCGACCAATAGCTTGACCTTCAACTTTGAGCCCCGCGAGGGCGGTGGAGAGGTATCGTCACGCAAAGTGGAGATTTGAGGAGCATCCACATCCATCTCGACGTTGTCGTCCATGGGGCCGTGGAATCAGTGACGAGACTGGAACGGATTCAAAAGCGGCGCGACTTCACAGCCTCTCAGAGATTCCACACACCCAACGTACGTTTCAGTCGAGAATAGGATTTTACGAATTATTGTACTTGGTATTGAAAGGTCCCGAAATTGTTACACACTCCGACTTCTGTGCTGAACCTCATCACTCTGCTCGCTGGGAACAAGCAGCCAACCATCCTGGTGTCATCGAGAAGAAAGCAATCTCGACCCCAAAGAAATACCTTTGAACTTTGAAGTGCTTTGCGACTACGCATCGAGGACGGTTGCGGGGGAGACCCCAGCAGGCTTGATCTCTCATTGATCATATTAGCGCAGGGACCCGCTCATGGTTGTCTGCCCAATAAGCAT
The DNA here is from genome assembly GCA_038091575.1 of Leccinum subgranulosum. Taxonomy (NCBI): domain Eukaryota; kingdom Fungi; phylum Basidiomycota; class Agaricomycetes; order Boletales; family Boletaceae; genus Leccinum; species Leccinum subgranulosum. Next base: position 24,466 of record JBBPOS010000082.1, on the reverse strand, counting down.
ATGGCTGCTGAAGGTTCTTGTCATCTGGTCCAATAATAGTCTACCGTTTCTCGATCGTCAACGTATTTTCGCGCACTTTGGCTCACAAGAGCCGGACTTTCTACCCCATTCGCGCTCCATGTAGCGGCCCTTTCAGGCAGGAACTTCGTATAAGACCACCAGCCCTGCGTATCTCGGAGCTCGGTCTGGAGATCGTGATTGTCCTGCCCGGCCTTCTGTACTAGCAGATATTAACGTCCTCCATATCCTAGGTTCGCAGGTCAGTCGATAAATCAGTCGTCGTCATGATCACATCTCAGTGCGTTTCGGTTGTCGGGAAACGTCTCCAATTTCACGCCGCAAGCGATCTTGTTCGGTGGACATTTGGCGGAGACGCATCCGTTGCGCTTGCAATCCCGCCTCAAGATCGGCGACTGTTGCCCTTCGCCTTTCAGGCCTCCTTCAAATGAAGCGGCGCGAGCTCGTGCACGGGTGAACACCAAGCAAAGGCTGCCTGCGAATCTCCCTTTCTGCTTCGATCGCTTTCTTAACATCCTACTTCACATCACGCACTTCGATATTCAGCGTCTCGGAGGCTAACCTTTGATCCCAAGATTCCGCGCTTTGTGTTCCGCTACTCAATTGAGGTCAACTCCTCAGATGTTTTTCTGTGAACTCTCTAATTAAATAAATTGATACATGAATCTAGTACCGGGAACATTCACATGATTCAAGCGAGGCTCGCAAACCCGACCTGTTCAGTAGTGTAATCGAACACACTGTATACACCCTGCAGGAAAGCGATCCCAATGGTCCAAAATTCTAGGCCATATAGTCAGAACGAATCTATCTATCGCCGCAAAAGAGGGTTCAGGAAGCAATGAGCTATGAAATCTCACCGATGGGCGGGTGCCGGCCGATAATGGCGCTGAAACAATCGGTAGAACCATCTCTAATTGGTTTAAGTCTGAGAGCTTCAGCAGGGAATTCAAACGAAGTACCACCGAAGGTAAAGCTCAATGTTGGGAAGGAGTTGCACGGTACTGCAGGCTGTCAACAAAACAAGGCATCAAACACAATCGGGACTCACGGTAATAGTAATCGTGGTCGCGGTAGCGTTTCTGGGGCTTGAGGGTACCGCCAACGCGTCTGTACAATTCTGAAACCTGTTCCGAATCTCCGAAGATGTAGGTTGTACCAGTGTCGAGAACAACAGGTACATTCATGAGGATTTTGTCACCATTAACGCGAACATCGTCCATGGATACCTGCCATAATCCCTACATACATGGCAATGTCAGCAGCATCCACTCCCATCTTACATTTTAACTCACAGGACTTAATACGGGTGTATATGCAATGTGACCTTTGTACAGCATACTGTTTGCTCCACCGACGTATAACTCGGCCCCAGGGGAAGAGAGTTTCAATGAGAATGTCGGATTGATTTTCCCTTGTTTGACAAGCGATACAAGAAACGGATAAGTGTTAATTTCCGAGATTGAAGGGAAAGCCAATCCCAATAAACCGTCTGCGTCTGCGTTATCCTGTATTGGAGAAGTGTACGATACTGCAGAACCAAAGATCTGGTTGGCCTAGCGTGGCGTCAGAATTCAATGGTCATGTTCATAAACGATATAAAACATACAGTGAATCCAGCAATGGCGACCTTATCAGCATATTGATTACCTGAGACGGTGGTTCCGTCTCCATACATCAACAGAAACGACCGAGCCTTGTTTTCAGAAGATTCGGATGACTGGGGATCCCAGAAGGCGTGATCTCCGGAAATCCCACTACAGCCAGTTTGCAGCACCCACATATCGCTGCGTTGACTTGAACAAGGACAGGTGTATGAACTAAAAGAAAGACCTACGCTGAACCAGTATCAATTTGGACTGTGACATAGATCAGGGTGAACATACATCTAATAGAACTATACAAGGAGAACTTACCCTTCAAGATCCTGGGAGGAGTTCCAATCGAAATCTCGGCCATCCAATTTTCGTTTTTATAAGTTGTCAGCGGGACGCCAGCGCCACGCGTTCCTAGTCCGGACTCGTTCCGTTTCACAGCGAAAGGATGCACCTTCCCCGTGTTCACCTCGTAATTGTCTAGGGCACTAAGGATCTTCCTAAGAAAATAAAGCCTGAGCAGACAAGATGTGTCAAAGTCCATTCCACGTACTCCCTGACTGATATACCGTGAGAGCTTATTGCGTCGAGATCCATGCTTTCGTTGGAGTCCAGAAAAGAGTGTCTGGCGAGGGGTATGGCCATGCCGCCTGCGTTCAAGTTTGGTGCAGGTTTCGCAATAGCGAGAGCTTGAGCCAGTCTGCCGGCGACTGTAAATATGGTTATTGTAACAAATTGCATTCTAGACGAGTGGAAAGGACTGGCGGTGAAACGTCCACCTATAGACCTTAGCTAACAGTAAAAATACCCATTGGCACGGCCACATCAGGGATCGGAACAAATCGAATGATGAATACCTCAAACTGATTATGGGCTTGAATCATGATTCGATCATCCGAACGGATTACAGAACGCGGCACAGAACAGAATGACTGAACACTGTTACACATATAAATTTGGAGGACGGGTTGTGTTATGTTTTGAAGCTAGGCATGCGATTTTCGTATCGTTTTGCAATTTGAGTCCGCTGTAATTGTTGCGGCCTTCGGAGGAGAGACGCGTCAAACTGTTCTCCCGGGAGATGCCGAAGAGGGTCCAACGCATCATCCATTCTTATGTTCGGAATCATTATCATTCTGTACCTTCAACGCACATGCGAAGGGAGAGGTTGTTCAGGCGTCCGAGTGACCCGTGCTTGTAGCTTATGAGCCTAGGATCGGCGCCTGACAGGGGTTCAGCTGGAACGAGAAGACCCCTTCTTCCTCCTTCCTCCTTCCTCCTCATTCGTCAACACGTCCATGTCGAGGTCAAGATGGTCGCTTCCAAGATCGACCGACTGGAGGTGGCACCGCCCCACGGGAGCGCTCGGACCAGGATTTCCCCTTTCCCTTCTTGCCGCCGACCAATTACTACATGGATCGAAACACGCCGTTGTCATGATCATATCACAGTGCGTTCCGGTTGTCGGGAAACGTCTCCAATCTCGCGCCGCAAGGGATCTTATTCGGTGGACTCATCTGTAAGAGACGCATCCGTTCCGATTGTACTAATCCTGCCTCGAGATCGGCGATTGTTGCCCTTCGGCCTCCTTCAAATGAAACGGTGTGAGCTACGGCCCGGTAAGCACCAAGCGGAGGTTCTGCGAATCCACATTTCCATCTCGATCTCTTTCTTCACGTCCTACTTCGCATCACGCACTGCCATATTCATGCGATTTGCAGCGTCTCGGAGGCCAACCTTTGATCCCAAGAGTTGGCGCTTTGTGTCCCGCTACTCAAGTAAGGTCAACCTCTCAGATGTTTTTATCGTGAACTCTCCAAATTGATTAAATACATAAAAATCATAAATTTAGTACCGGGAACATTCGCCATGATTCAAGCAAGTTTCGCAAACCCCACCTGTGCAGTAGTGTAATCGAACACGCTGTATACGCCCTGCAGGAATGTGATCCCAATGCTCCAATATTCTAGGCTATATAGTCAGAACAAGACCATCTACTAGCAGCGCAAAAGAGTGTTCAGGAAGCGATAAGAAATCTCACCGACACGCGTTTGCTGGCCAACAATGGCGCTGAAACAATTGGGAGAACCATTCTTAATTGGTTTAAGCCTGAGAGCTTCAGGAGGGATTTCAAACGAAGTGCCACCAAAAGTAAAGCTCAATGTTGGGAAGGAGTCGCACGGTACTGCAGGCTGTCAATAAAAGCAAGGTATCGAACATAATCGGAACTCACGGTAATAGAAATCGGAGGAGAGTCGCTTGACGGTACCGCCAAGGCGTCTGTACAATTCTGAAACCCGTTCCGAATCTCCGAAGATGTAGGTTGCACCAGTGTCAATAATAGCAGGTACATTTATGAGGATTTTGTTAGCGTTAACACGAACATCGTCCATGGACACCTGCCATAATCCCTACATAAATGCCAATGTCAATAACATCCATTCCCATCTACCATTTTAACTCACAGGATTTGTTACGGGTGTATATGAAATGTCGCCTTTGTACAGCATGCTGTTTGCTCCACCGACGAATAACTCGGCCCCAGGTGAAGAGAGTTTCAATGAGAATGTCGGATTGATTAGCTTCCCTTGTTGGACAAGCGATGCAAGCAACGGATAAGCATTAATTGTCGAGACTGAAGGGTAAGCCAATCCCAATAAACCATCTGCGTTTCCATTGTTCTGTAACCGAGAAGTGTACGACATTGCAGAACCAAAGATCTGGTTTGCCTAGGGTGGCGTCAGAATTCAATGGTCATGCTCTATAATAAGCGATAAAATTATACCGTGAATCCAGCAATGGTAATTTTATCAACGTATTGATTACCTGAGACTATGGTTCCGTCTCCATATTTGAACTGAAACGACAGAGCCTGGTACTTAGAAGATTCGGATGACTGGGGATCCCAGAGGGCGCGATCTCCGGAAATCCCACTACAGCCAGTTTGCAGCACCCACATATCGCTGCGTTGACTTGAACAAGGACAGGTGTATGAACTAAAAGAAAGACCTACGCCGAACCAGTATCGATTTGGACTGTGACGTAGATCAGGGTGAACATACATTAGAACGATACAAGGAGAATTTACGCTTCAAGGTCCTGGGAGGAGTTCCAATCGAAATCTCAGCCATCCAGTTTTTGTTTTGATAAGTTGTCAGCGGAGCGCTAGTAGTAGCACCACGCGTTCCGACTAGTCCGGACTCGCTCCGTTTCACGGCAAAAGGATGCACCTTCCCCGTGTTCACCTTGTAATTGTCTAGGCCACTAAGGATCTTCCTAAAAAAAAGGAAGCCTGAGCAGACAGATGTGTCAAAGTCCATTCCACGTACTCCCTGACTGATATACCGTGAGAGCTTATTGCGTCGAGATCCATACTTTCGTTGGAGTCCAGAAATGAAGAGTGTATGGCCCGGGCGAGTGGTATGCCTATGCCACCGCCTGCGTCCAAGTTTGATACAGGTTTCACAATGGCGAGAGCTTGAGCCAGTCTGCTGGCGACTGCAAATATGGTTATTGTAACGAGTTGCATTTTCAGGCTAGTCTTCTTGATGATTGGAAAGGGCTGGCGGTGAAACGCCCCCAAGACCTACAGACCTCAATAATGATTCGGAGTAACAACTTGAATACCCAGTGGCGGCCGCATCACGGATAGGAACAAATCGGATGATGACGTGTCTTGATGCATCATCCCTATATATTGACTCATGATCCTTGAATCATGATTCTATCATCCGAGCAGGTTAAGTACAAAAACGCGGCGTAGATCACTGGAACTTGAATGAAGACTGTTACACATATATAAAAGATAAACCTTGGATGGTAAATTTGGGGAACAGGCTGTGTTACGTTGTGAAGCCGTTTTCCGCATTCGAGTGATACAGGGCCGGAGTCCGAGTCGGAAGAGACCCAAACTATTATGAACACATCGCCCATTCTTAAATTCCATTTTGTGCCTTCGCGGGATGTTACAGTAAATGCGAGGGGAGAAGTGATGTAAAGGTTGCTTATTATGAGAAGATGACTCAGATCGGCATTTGAAAGCTCCCTTCCTTCCTCCATCTCAGTCATCAACTCGTCCATGTCGAGGTCAAGATGGTCGCTTCCAAGATCGACCGCCTGGGTGTCGCGTAATCGCCACATCTGTGTTCGAATGTCCACTCCCCAAACCTTCCCCTCCTCCTACATCATGAGAGCGCTGACGGTGACGGTCGCCGTCAACGCTTGACCCACGTACGGCGCTGGCACTCACCGCTTCATCCAGGAAGTCCAGATACGTCTGGAGACACCCGCGCTGCCTGAGCCTGCCTCCGCTGAGGTGGCACCGCCCCGCGGGAACGCTCGGGGAAGAGGAGCATCCATGGGGGGCCGTGGAGTCAGTGATGAGACTGGAACGGATGCAAAAGCGGCGCGACTTGAAAGCTTGACTCGTTGCCTCTCAGATATTCCACACACTCAACGTACGTTCAGTGGGGAATAGGATTTTACGAATTATTGTAAGTAGTAGAAATCGTTACACACTCCGACTTCTATGCTCAAGCTGCTCGCTCTACTCGCCGGGCAATATCCTGTCGGACAGGGAACGAAAAGCCACTGGCAGGAAGCATCCTCTTGGTGTCATCAAGAAAGCTCGCCAGGCGATCTCAACCCCAACGATTCTCGAAGGAGCACCTTTGAAGTGCTTTGTGATTGCGCATCGAAGACGGTTGCGGGAGGAGACGTTGCTCGCTGGACTGACTCGGAGATACACATTGATCCAGCCACTCCATCATGGTTCATCACGGCAGCTTATCTACGTTGAAGCTGCTGTGTTTCACGCTGAGGAGTGTGGACCCACTCCTGGTTGTTTGCCCAATAAGCATATCGCTGTTGAACGTTGAACGCTAAGGGTCCTTGTGATCTCACGCAAGATTGGACGGCCCCTGACGCAGTTGCTCGATCGTTGACGTATGCTCGCGCACTTTGGCTTGCAAGAGCCCGACTTTCTGTCCCACATTCGCACTCCCTGAAGCGGCTCTTTCTTCGCGTCCTACTTCGCATCACACACTTCGACCCTCCGATAATGTGAACTCTCCTATTAAATAAATCAAATCCATAAAAATACAATGTACCCGGAACATTCGCGATGATTCAAGCGAGGTTCGCAAACCCGACCCGTTCAGTAGTGTAATCGAACACACTGTATACACCCTGCAGGAAATTGATCCCAATGGTCCAAAATGCTAGTGGGCCAAATAGTCAGAATGAGTACATCTAGCGGCGCAAAAGAGGGTTCAGGAAGCAATGAGCTATGAAATCTCACCGATAGGCGGGTGCTGGCCGATAATGGCGCTGAAACAATTAGGAGAACCATTCTTAATTGGTTTAAGTCTGAGAACTTCAGCAGGGAATTCAAAGTGCCACCGAAGGTAAAGCTCAACTTTGTTGGGAAGGAGTCGCACGGTACTGCAGGCGGTGAAATAAAAACTAGGTACATACCGAACACAATCGGAACTCACGGTAATAGAAATCAAAGCCGTTGTAGCGTTCCTGAGGCTTGAGAGTACCGCCAAGGCGTCTGTATAATTCTGAAACCCGTTTCGAATCTCCGAAGGTGTAGGTTGCACCAGTATCGAGAACAGCAGGTACATTTACGAGGATTTTATTACCATTAACACAAACATCATCCATGGACACCTGCCATAATCCCTACATAGCTCCCAATGTCAGCAACATCCATTCCCATCTACCATTTCAACTCACAGGATTTGTTACGGGTGTATATGCAATGTCACCTTTGTACAGCATGCTGTTTGCTCCACCGACGAATAACTCGGCCCCAGGGGAAGAGAGTTTCAATGAGAATGTCGGATTGATTTTCCCTTGTTTCACAAGCGATGCAAGCAACGGATAGGCTTTAAGTTTCGAGACCAAAGGGTAAGCCAATCCCAATAAACCATCTGCGTTTCCATTGTTCTGTAACTCAGAAATGTACGATGTTGCAGAACCAAAGATCTGGTTTGCCTAGGGTGGCGTCAGAATTCAATGGTCATGTTCATAAACGATAAAAAACACACAGTGAATCCAGCAATGGTAACCTCATCAGCATATTGATTACCTGAGACGATGGTTCCGTCTCCATATTTGAACTGGAACGACTGAGCCTGGTACTCAGCAGATTCGGATGACTGGGGATCCCAGAGGGCACGATTTCCGGAAATCCCACTACAGCCAGTCTGCAGCACTCACATATCGCTACGTTGACTTGAACAAGGACAGGTGTGTGAACTAAAAGAAAGACCTACGCTGCACCTGTATCTATTTGGACTGTGACGTGGATTCCTAAGGATGAACATATACCGGAACGATACAAGGAAAATTTACCCTTCAAAGTCCTGGGAGGAGTTCCGATCGAAATCTCAGCCATCCAATTTTTTTGATAAGTTGTCAGCGGGAGCGCTAGCACCACGCGTTCCTAGTCCGGACTCGTTCCGTTTCACAGCGAAAGGATGCACCTTGCCCGTGTTCACCTCGTAATTGTCTAGGGCACTAAGGATCTTCCTAAGAAAATAAAGCCTGAGTAGACAAGATGTGACACAGTCCATTCCACGTACTCCTTGACTGATATACCGTGAGAACTCATTGCGTCGAGATCCATGCTTTCGTTGGAGTCCAGAAATGAAGAGTTTCTGATAAGTGGTATGGCCATGCCGCCTGCGTTCAAGTTTGGTACGGGTTTCGCAATGGCCAGAGCTTGAACCAATCTGCCGGCGACTGTAAATATGGTTATTGTGATGAATCGCATTCTAGAGGAGTGGAAAAGACTGGCGGTGAAACGTCCGCCTACAGACCTCAATAATGAGAAGCCAACAGTAACAATACCCCGGGCCACAGCCGCATCAGGCAGAGGAACAAATCCAATGATCAATATGTCAAACTGATCATTGGCATTGAATGATCCGACTCTTGGTTACAAGAACGCGGCAATAGAACTTGATGAATGAAGCCTGTTACAAAAGTTAAAACATAAACCTTTGACTCACAGTAAATTTTGCGGCCAGACTTATTACGGTGTGAAGCTAGCAATGCGTTTTCCGTATCGTTTTGCAACGGAGAAACACTCCTTCCAGGAGATGCCCAAGAGGAGTCTTATCCTGTGGCCAGACTCGCCGACTCGGGGTACGTTTGTCAACTATCCTGGAACGAGTGTACGATTCCAATGAACGCATCGTCCATTCTTTTTTGTACAAGCGCATGGATATTGAAGGTCGCTCGTGAGAGGCATCCGAAAGGGCTTCCTCTGAAACGAGAAGACCCTAGTCTCGACGTTGGAATGCAACAGAAAGAATGGGAGGAGAGATGGGTCAATTCTCCCGGGAGATGCCGAAGAGGTCACTTGGTCATTGTTAAGAATGAACGCATCGTCCATTCTTATATTGCATTTTGCACCTTCAATGTACATGCGAGGGGAGAGGTTGTTCCGGCGTCCGTGTGATCGGCGCTTGTAGCTTATTGTGTGTTTATCAGGAAGGAAAAGGAAAAGGAAGAAAGAAAGAAAGATGTATGAGAGGATCGGCACGTCAACTCGTCCGTGTCAAGGTCAAGATGTTCGCTTCCAAGATCGACCGCATGGACGTCATCGCACGTCTGTGTCCAAATGTCCACATCGCTCGTACTCCCCGAACCTTCCCCTCCTCCTACATCATGAAGAGCGCTGACGGTGACGGCCGCCGTCAACGCTTGACCCATGTACGGCGCTGGCACTCATCACCTCGTCCAGGAAGTCCAGACACGTCTGAAGACACGCAGTGAGGTGGCACCCCGCCAACGTTGACGCCTGCATTACGGCACTCCCACGACAATATTTCCGACGCATGCTTCAAACACGTGACCCTTGTGCGCCGGGTTCGGACACATCCTCCCAGACTCGGACGCGCGAAGGTCAGCATGATCATGTCGACCGAGAACTACTTACGTGGTCTAGAGCCCCAGGGAAGCACTGCACGAGTAACCGTATGTTTGGTTGAATTACCCACAGATCTGAGAAGGGGAGCTTGTGATAGTCTGTTTGTTCGAGGTTAAGTAGATACTGACGGAGCGAGCAGCGGAGAGGACAGGTTTGGTTAGGGCTCCCGCCTCCGACAGGGTTAGAGTTTTCGAAGCGAGTATAGTCGCGTGATCGAGCAAACGATCGCAGGTGGCGACGTGAAGAAGACGAGCCAATGCAGGGAAAAAATGGACTTGGAGATGCGGCTCTGGCAGGAACGGTTAGGTTTGACCAACAGCTTCTGAAGCTTCATGTTCCGCATCTGCCAAGGCAAAACTCTCAGCTGGTTGCCGGATACGTTGAGTTCCTTGATGCTCGTCAAACCGGGGTATGAGACTATGTATATTGCCAGTGCCTCTTGAAAAAGTCGCCAATTAGATAAAGGGCTTCCCAGAATCCTTGATCGACTGAGTTTGTCACACGTGCGGACTCAGCGTCCGTCCCGAAGAGATTCTCTAGGTCTGCTCAGACAGCTCCGGTGTGCTACCAAATCGGCGATGGAAGGCAACATAGATTCGCGTCGCAGATTGCTACTCAAAAAATAATGAATGAGACACAAGAATGGAACGGTGGTACCTAAGATCGATCTGCCATACTCCTGTATCAAATGGCAGTCGAAGGGCGCCCTCCCAGACAGTGGAGATAAAGCAATGCACCGTGCGAGGGAGGACTCGCGGTGGGTGAGGCATCGGTCATGAGATCGTCTTCTTCTCGTAGTCTGGGAGGCGTCTGGTAGCTTTGGTATTCTAGCTACGAACGGGTGAGAGAAAGGCGCACTAGGACGAGGAGGTGGGTCAGGTCACGCTCGGACTAGAAGCGGGCGAAGAGTCTGCACTCTGGATGACAGGCGACGACAACGGGAACACGTTGGCCGACTCCGACCACGGGAAAACTCGCGCAGGCTGACCGTGACGGTACGTGGAAACCCATGAACACGAATCTTGAACTTGAAGGAGAGGCAAAGAGGATTTGCTTAGTCAGAAAAGAATTACCGAGTTGCTCCGCCAACCGTGCAATTTCTTGACATTGACCAAGTCTAAGACTTAAAGTAATACCCAGGTAAGTCGCCCTCGGCCCACACAAATCTACAAACGAGTGCTCATTTCCACGTAGCCGTTCTCTGCTGTTACTGTCCCTCTTTCTTCCAAAAACACCAGTCTTTCTGAGTTAGACATGTCTACGACTCTGAACGTATGTCGTGCGCCCGCCAACCAACACTGAGCACCTACTCATGTCCCCCTTGTTATAGGTTGCCCGCTATACAGCCCTGGCGTCGGGCATAGTCTATGGCATCTACCACCACCGTTCACTACAAAAAGCTCACGACCAAGCGAAGGAGCACCACGCGATCCACCGCCGCGAGCAACTAATAGAACAGGCCAAAGATGTGTGGCATCAGAAGAAACAGAGCGTCAAGGGTGACGGAGGTAAGCCATCCTTTGGGTTGTTGGCGTCATCTTCTTTCCGCTTTCATTCACCGAATGTCCTCGGCCTATTCATATTTCTGACACGTTTGCACTACAGTCATATCAGACCCAGAGAACCCGCGGTTTGACTTGGAGAAACTTTTTTCTAAATGGGAGAAAGAGTATCAATAGATCTTTCATCTCATCCCTCCCGTCGTCAATGTACCTTGCTAGAGAACACGCTTTCTGTCGGGCAAGGCTGACTTACTAAGACATATTCTGCTCGGACACTGCGTGAATGCACTAGATAGGTACCGTGAACAAAGAATTTACGGAATGTGACAAAAGTGGCACTTACATTCCCAGAACCCGAGTTTCTAAATATATTTCCACGTTGCTATCTGTTTCTCTGATTCTTTGTATTCATGGAGGGCATCCTTGAAAAACAGGATTTCTCGCAGGGATCCGGGTCGGACAACTCGCAAATGAAGTCATCTGAATGCGACCTTATAACTCGTAAGCGCCGCTTGTGGCCAAGTTGATCTACCATTACTCACTTGTGTAGGTATCATCGTGTCGACGGATATCATCGCGGGTCTCCATGTGTCCCCAGCTCGTGTTTACGTTGCTATAGATGTCGATGGGGTAACCACGAAAACCTCCACTCAGCCCGTGTTGATCGGTATCAAGGACGTGGTGGAATGGGACCCGAAGATCTTGCTGTAAGTTGTTAAATACTGCCTATTCTCGCTGCTGAATTTGGAAGATGGGTTAGGCCATTGGAAAGATCGTTTGTGATATCGTTCGGAGTGTATGGTTTATTCGAGATTGGTCCTCAGACGCTCGGAGAGGATAAGCTTCTTTGTGAATGTAAGACCACAGTTGGAGAGTTGCTCGATCGAAATGGAAGCTTCCAGCGTGAGTAGCAGTATCATACCAGCCTGCCCTACTTAACTATAACAAGTTTCAAGGAACAGCGGTGATTTACGGTCTTACCCTTTGCTGAGAGTTATCCTCGAACGACGACGAATCTGCGATGTTGATCATAATGTGTCCGCAACGTTAGTCTCTCAACAGTTGAGCGATTTGCCGCGTTGTGGCTGACTTGAGAGACATTCAGCAGGTCCACGGTCGCTGCACCAGTTGCGGGACTTGGCATTTTGCAGAAGTTTTCGTCGCTTTTCAGTATGGGGAAGCATTCAGACAGTGCCTCGCTCAACGCGAACGCCCCTCCTGGCATATTCGCCCTGATCGTGGCGATCGACAAGTACAAGAGCGAGAAACATGGAGATCTCATAGGCTGCAAGCGTGATGGAGAACGTTTCAGAGACTTGTTTACTGGCATGCTTGATGTCCCTCCGTCACAAATCACGTTCCTCGAGAATGAAAACGCTACCCGGGACGCGATACTTCAACAATTTAAGAGCCATTTTATCGACAATCCAGCCATCGCGAAGGGCGATGCTATGGTTTTCTTCTTCGCAGGTCATGGGACTCAGGATGATGCTCCTCAGGATTGGAAATCGGAAGGCAACAAGATGGAAGCCATCTGTCCCTATGACGCGAACACCATCGGACGCGACGGACGAGAGATATACGCCATTCACGATCGCACAATCAGTGGACTGATACGGTACCTGGCTTCTGAGAAAGGTGACAACATTGTACGTCATCTATCGTTTGTACTGTCCTCGTTATTGAGAAAGCCTTTTCCAGATTTTTATATTCGACTGTTGTCATTCAGGAGGTGTTACACGTGCTGCAGACATGTCATCTTTTCGTGCAAGGTTTACTCAACCCTCGTCTCAACCTCCTCCTATGGAACTTGATCAAGAAATCTGGAGTTTCACGCCGGAAATCTCAACCTATGGCGGAACGCGCGCGGTCAAGGGATCATACAGGGCCTTGGAATCTCACATACTTCTTTCTGCGTGCCGTCCGGGTGAGACAGCCTGGGGGGACAAGTCGGGAGGTCTGTTTACCAGTGCACTCTTGAAAGCTTTCAGGAGTTGCTCCCTACACGACACTACATACTCGCGTTTGTTCGAGAAGATCCCCATGAAAGATGATCCGCGGTACTCCCAGCATCCTCAGTGTCTCGGCGGGAACAGGGACAGGCTTCTATTCAGTGCTACTACGGTCCGCCACGGGGAGACCACTCACAAGGTATTCCGGCGGGGACACGAGCTATACGTATCAGCTGGCCGCATCCATGGCGTCATCGTGGGTACAGTGTTCGAGGTGAAATTCGATTCGCAAACGATGTCCCTGAGAGCGGTCGAAGTCAACGCATTCGAATGTATGCTTGAACGTCGCACCTTGAGCATTGACTTTGCTGGTACCCCACGTAGCGCATTCGTGTCCAACTGGAACTATCCTGCACTTCGGGTCCGCTCTTCCGTCCATCAATCTGGTCCTCATTTCACTGTCGTCTCCGACCAGGAAAGGGCAGATATTGCTGTCCGCCAAGAAGAACTGAATTGGGAATTCGAACGCTTTGATCCATTGACACTGAAATACTCGACCCGTTGCATAACCGTTCAATCGCCGAAAAGGTACATGCTAGAGGCACCAATTACGATCGCAAATTTCTATTCATACCTCTACCGTTTTGACAAGGCCAGTGGTAGCTTCGGAGGGGATATCAAGGTGCGGCTGAATCGCATCGGAAGGAGCGAGAGTCCCGTCGGGGAGGACCTGCTGGACGTCGAAAGTCAGCGGTTCGGCGAAATGGAGATCAAGGAGGCCATAATCACGGACCTTGATACCCAGTACTGTCTCACCATCGAAAACTTTTCTGACTTCGACCTTTTTCCATATCTGTTCTACTTTGACCCTTCGAACTATTCTGTTCAAGTGAGTGTCACTCGTCAAGCTGGATGGTAATTGACTAATGATGCATGATGGCCCACATAGGGGTGGTATATGCCCCCAGGCCCCCTCATGCTACCACCCTTACAACACAAGAAAGAGGACGGGACGCCCTCGATATTCGCGTATGGCTACGGGGGTTTCGGCACGGACCCTATCGAGTTTTACCTGCCCGAGGGTCAGACCTCCGATTCCGGGTTCCTCAAAGTATTCCTAACGAACGCATATGTCGAATTGAACACTGTTGCGCAGAACGCTATCGATAAGATGAGGTTTGGGAACCCCAAGATGCAGACTCCCAAGGGCATCTGGGAAAGCAGGACATTCGTGCTGACTTGCAAAGCGTTGTGAAGTGTTTCTGGAGAATGAAGATAAAAACTGAAGGGTATGTAAGTTTAGTGGCGTGTATCTTTCCTGCTTCATTGAGTTTGAGTCAGACTTGTAGCATTATATGATGTGACGGAACAGCTTAACGATGGTACGGCTGCAATGTGATGACGAATAGATATGAAAACGGTACCTGTGACGTGTTGGCGCACGATTACTGACACGACAGGAGCGGAAGGTAACACGGTGACCAGTGATTAATTCAGTCCCCTCCGTGCTTATCACCTACCGCCCCGAAATAGTAAGTGGTCGACTTAGTTTTCTTGCGGGTTCATTAATGGATGTTTTGAAGGTGACTTGATCATGATTGGGTGTATGGACCGTCTTGAAATCAGTAAAACCATGGGAGGCTACAAGTAACAACATACAGTGACAGGCTTATCCAAAATCTCCGTTCTCCACGGAGGCAAGACACAACATGAATGACTGTACAGTTACCAGTACCTGTATTACAGGGATGTTCAAGATGATTTCACGCGTCTGCCAAGCGTAGGTGCACACGAATCGGTTGTGCCTGTTTTTATCAGCGAGTAGCAAGATTCAGAATCGTGCGATTGATCTCTCTGAGTACATTGAGGCTTCGGGGCAAGGGCTGAGGGGAAACTGGAAAGAGGGACGAGTTTATTCCTAACAGGCAAGAGATGGGCACTGAGGGTGGATTCAATCAGGTCCTGCCAGTGAGCGCAATATCATGAGCGCAGGCAACGTACTTACTGTTGTTGTCCCTGGGGGACCTGGACCGTAGACCTTAGGGACGAAACCTTGCCGTACACATTTCTGATGCGAAAGGCGAGTAACTTCTTCTTCCGTTAGACTCTTGTTCACACGCTGATCATGAACTTGGCCACGATGCACGATGCTAGTGCAAGCGTTGATTCGGATACTCTCAGGAGGCACAGGTCTCTCGCTCCCGCCCTTGCCTTCATGAGAAAATTCAAACTTAAACCGACCACCCCTTCCAATTTATCGAGAGCCACAAGATATCGTCATCAGTGACGAACTTCCAAGTTTGTCCTGCAGTGTATGCGGCGCATACACCAACCATCAAGTAGATAGGGTCCGAGTTCGTCAAAAGTCATCCTATTGACCGGTTGTCGTTTCACTCAGAGTCAGGGACATGCATTTCTCGGACTCCATCCATCCATGGGCAGTCCATCAGAACCCAGTCACTCCAGCCCATATAAACTCTCATCTTCAGTGATTTCAATGAAAGCCTGGCACCCTCTTGCAACATCGAACTAGCGTATACTTGTTGTCCATGATCAGCTGCACGAGTTTGTCAGTGCCGTTTCAATGCCAGTCATGACATTCTGTTGGACTTGAATTTATCAATGCCACGTTGCAAAGATGTCCGAATGCCGTTTTTCATCCGATCCAGGTACCTTACAGTGTTCAATTTGACGTTTGGGCAACTCAAGTTACGTATCGCAGGACACCAAGGGTGACGAAAATTTTACATCTGCACTTGAGCACTGATTCGATCTTGGCAACGTTTTGGACACATACGACCTGGCACTTCACACATGGGAATACTCACCCCATCAACCTGGATGCGTGTGAGATAGACCCGGTCCAGCTAGCCCTGGAGCTGGGATTTTAAGCAAATGTACTCCAATCCATGCCCCGTTGAATTTCGGCCATGGCGTTCGATCATACGGCTTTTCTCGGTGAGTACTCAACGATCTTTTTTGCCTCCCATCGCTCAGGTTTTTTGACTCCAGTCGCATTGACTGTGATAGACATTTTGGCAATGATACTCTTACTCTTTCGAATATCCTTCCGATTGCACATAGGACGGTTCTGGTGGGAAGATGTGTGGGCAGTGGTGGTGTTCGTTTGCGCGGCGACATGCATAGTCAGCCAATGTATTTATTATGAAGCTGGCAAGTCGATTCGTTTCTTTAGTTCTGCACTGATGGTCTAACCCTGTATTAGCTGACTACAAGAGAGCGCTCGTCACTATGTGGATACTCTCCGTTTCTTTCACAAGCACACTGTGGTAGGAGCTCTTGCCTTTTTGTTGCTGTATCTTGCTCAGTGAGTGATGTTTTCTATTAGGTCGGTTCGTATGAGCCTGCTATACTCAACCATCCGAGTTATCTCGCCCTTGTCGGCCCTCCGCAAGTTCACACGGGTTGTCGCTGTCTTATTCTTCTCTTTCTGGATAATTATGATTGGATTGAAGACCTGGTGGTGTGCGACCAATACGATGGAAGCCACGGCAGTGTCTGGAGCAGCGATTCCATCGTGTTCCTTACGGGATCCGATAGTCACCTTTAAATTGATAAGTAAGCTCGAACTGTTGAATGTCCCGTATGTTCATATCTGATGCCTTTTTCCCCTAGCCGATTGCATCTCAGATGCAACCCTGGTTATCCTCTCTCTCAAACTCTTTTGGAGAGTTAAGCTTCCCCGACGACAACGTCGGATGATCTTATCCATATTCTCTTCTGGTACGATCATGTCGATGGCTTCATTATTCCATGCGATTAGCGAGTTTAGCCCAAGACCGAATATCGGATTCATAGCATTTAATTTGGAGGTATGCCGCTCCTAATTCCGTCAAGTACTGCGCCCGTAAATGACGATCAATGTTAATGTTTGCAGATCGCGTCCGCCTTGATTGTCTGCAATATGCTGGTCTTGGTCACCTACATGTACCGGGTCATTCTGATGAGTTCGTCCGACGGATCACTCCCACCCGAGACCGAAGTTAACTCAGAAGATGACGACTTTACAACTCGCAACCCGGCAAGAATGACTACTGAACTCCTTACGACGGTAGATTTGAACACTCTAGATACTGCGTCTGGTTCCACTTTTAGCAAACTTACGAGTTTCATCTCATCTTCGTTCAACCGTGGTTCTGCAGCTAGCCAGAGATGATTAATTGTGGGTGCTCGAGACTTTTTCCCGGGGATATAGATTATCATGTGGTCTACTTGCATGCGTTAATTACCATTCCTTGTAATCGGGATGCTGTGGTACTTGTATATCGTAGTTAAAAAAAAAAAACTACGGGCCTTGCGGGCCAGTTGCGGAGAATTTGATCTTGCTCGACGCGACGCGTCTAGCTAAAAAGGCCTTGCCACTACTTACCCCAGTTTCAACACTTTCACCAGCGCCCGATCTATTTCCAGAACTCCATAGAAAAAAGAAATGAAGCCAACAGTTCAGGATGAAGATATGGAAGACGACCTCGCCGCCGAGGAGGAGAACAAGCTGATCAACGAGGTTGGTGTCACTGACGTTCCTGCTCAGCGCCCAGATCTGAGCCGATTCGTCCTCGCAGGAATATAAAACATGGTCAGTATGCACGTTCTGTCCCAATACTCATCCACACTTTTTTTTTTCCTCACCAGGAAGAAGAACGCGCCGTATCTGTATGATCTCGTCATCACGCACGCGTTGGACTGGCCAAGCCTGACGTGCCAGTGGTTCCCAGACAAGGAATCGTGCGTATTCCTGCCTTCAAACTTCCTCCCTCTCTCACGAACCGCGCTTCAGCCCTCCAAACAAGCCCTACACCGTCCACAGATTGCTTCTCGGCACGCACACGTCCGGCCAAGCACAAGACTACCTCCAAATCGCCACCGTTCACATACCGAAGCGCGACGGCCCCTTGGCTGAGAAGCTCGACCGGAACGACTATGACGACGAGCGTGGCGAGCTTGGCGGACACACCATCCCACCCCAACCGCGAATCCAAATCACGCAGAAAATCAACCATGCGGGGGAAGTGAACCGCGCGCGGTACATGCCGCAGAATCCAGACTTGATCGCTACGAAAGCGATTACTGGCGAGGTGTTTATCTTTGATCGAACCAAGCATTCGAGCGAGCCGGAGCGGGGGGGCGTGTGTAAGCCTGACATCAAGCTCGTTGGGCAGACAAAGGAAGGGTACGTTGGTTCTTGTTCTCGTGCTTCTGGATAGGTTGACGAGCGTACAGGTTCGGACTGGCGTGGAACCCGAGAAAATCAGGATATATTCTCGGTGCATCCGAGGACATGACGGTTTGTATGTGGGACATAAACCAGTACACCAAGGCGAGGAATACCCTTGAACCTACCACCATCTACAAAGGTCATACATCAGTTGTTGGGGTAAGTTGCACACCGTCATCTTTCTTAGTGTTGGCGCTGATATTCTCACGTGGTAGGACGTTGACTGGCATCCAACTAGAGAAAACGTGTTCGCGAGCGTCGGCGATGACAAACTGCTTCTCTTGTATGTACAATTGTCAGCCATGGAGTCCCCTTATACTTATACATTGCAAGGTGGGATACCCGGTCTTCAGCAGAACCGACCACGAAGGTTCAGGCGCATGATCGAGAAATACTTACTTGTGCTTTCAATCCCGCCCAAGAAAGCCTGCTCATTACGGGTAGCGCTGACAAGGTACGGCCAGAAGCTTGTTCCGGTAACTGTTTGTATGGACCGCGCTTTTTAGACCATCGCCCTCCACGACATTCGCAACACCTCGAAGAGAATCCATATCTTTGAGTCGCACACCGACGAGGTCTTGCATCTCTCGTGGTCACCACACGTTGCATCAGTGTTCGCCTCCGCGTCGAGCGATAGGCGCATCAACATATGGGATCTCGCGCAAATTGGGGTCGAGCAGACACCCGACGACCAAGAAGATGGGCCACCTGAGCTTATGTTCATCCATGGGGGCAAGTCATTCATGTTCGGTGCGATTACATCCTGAAAACTCATGGTTCCTTAGGTCACACCGCACGACCATCCGATTTCTGCTGGGCACCTGGCGTGGGTGAACAGTGGACCGCGGCGACTACGTCTGAAGACAATGTTGCGATGATCTGGCAACCCACGGCGCGAATCTGGGCTGGCGACGAGGTCAAGATCGACGAAAAGGAACTCGAGGGTGATGCTATGGAGGGTGTCGAGGAAGGCGGTCCGTCCAACTCGGTTACAGGCAGTAAACAAGCAGCAGGCAGCGGGGTGACGAGCGTCAGGAGCCAAAGTATGAGTATCAGCGCAACAGCGAGTAACTCGGGCGTGGATGCTGAGGAAGATGGTTAAATAATAAATAACGGAATGCTGGTATTCAACACATTTGTAGTGACACGATATAACACGGAATAGAATGCTGGAACGAGATCCTCCAATGGTCCGAGTTTCAAAGAAACAATAGCCTGGCCAGCTCAAATATAACTGGAAATCATGTCAAACGGTGACTCGAGCGACGGATGAGTCCACACACCTCCGCCCACAACCACAAACAAGACGATCCCTAAAGCCCACAAGCTCACTGGGCTCCGTTTCGACAGCTGTTCCTGTCGTGAAGGCTTGACTGCTCGTTTGCCCGCCTTGACTGCGTCGGCGAACTGGGCATTTTTGCGTCGCAACTCGAATTGGGTGGGCTAATAAAGCAATGAGTATATATTCATAGCATGGAATGCAACCGACTGACCATGGTGGAAGGTGTGATCCAAGTTAACTTCTCGTCAACGTGTCATGACGTGTGTTTGGCAAACAAGCCTTGTGATCCAAACAAACGATATCATCGATATGGGTCACCACAAAAAGAAAACGTCGCTCAAAGCGAGCCTTCAATCGCAGCAATCGAGGCTGAGAGCAATAGAAAAGGCTGCCAAGGTTGCCGAGCAGAAAAGAAAACCGGTACAGGGCAAGCGCGCCAAGCGACAAGCCGCCGTTCGCCTGCCGCCGACCATCCCGTTCAACCCCACCGACGAGATCCTACTCATAGGAGAAGGCAACTTTTCGTTTGCGAGGGCGCTCGTCGTAGATCCACCGTCGTCCCTGGAGCACCTCGTTCCATCCAACGTCACCGCGACTTCGTACGACTCCGAAGAAGAATGTTTCGCTAAATACCCAGACGCGGAGGCCATCGTGAGCACCATCAAGCAACGGGGCGCACGAGTGTTGTTTGGAATCGACGCGACGAGACTGCAGAAATATCCCCTTCTAAAGGGAAGACGTTGGGATCGGATCGTTTGGAACTTTCCTCATGCAGGTATGTCGCGCTCGATCAACGGTGTTGGATGTATGATTCAATTTGTGTCAAGGCAAGGGTATCACCGACCAGGATAGGAACATTTTATCCAATCAGCGGATCATATTGGACTTTCTCCGCTCTGCACCAGACTGTCTTGCGCTTGGACGCATACCAGTCATTCATCCTACCCGCAAACGAAAACCACGGGATGACGACGACGACGACGACGAACCTCCAGAGGACGACATTTCTGAATCTGATGCAAGTACTGGCGGCGGGAGAGGAACGGTGTTGATCACGCTCCGAAATGTCCCTCCATACACTGAATGGTACGTTCTGTTTATTGTACGCTTTCCTAACTGACGTCTCCCCAGGGATATACCTCGGTTGGCAAAGTCATCCCCAAAACCCACGAGGATCGGTGAAGTGCCCAACCCACAGTACACATTGTTGCGATCCTTTGTGTTCCACAGACACATGTGGAAAGGCTATGAACACAGAATGACCAAGGGCGAGCGAGGACACGGTCGTACAAAGACGGGCGAAGGCGGGGAAGATCGGACCTGGGAGTTTTGTTTGCGAGAGTGAGATCCTGGATGATTAAGATAGGGGCTATGAATGTAAGCAAGATATACTACGATGCTGATGCCTCCGGGTGCTGTTCCTCCTCCAAACCCTTCTTGAAACCTTCCAATGTCCTAGCCAGTTTTCCACCGCTTGCTTCACTTAGCACTGCCGCGACTTGCATTGCGGGTGTACTGAGTAATCCGACTATTTGACCTCTTAGGGTATCGAGGAGTGGCAGTTTTGCGACGTCCTTGACGCCCGTAGAAGAGAACACGCGACCCTCGATGAACGCGCCCATAACCTTGAGTTCGGGGGACAACACGGGTTTAATTTTTTGAACTGGCCGCCCGGGAACCCAATCTGAAGCTTCTTCCCTCCCCTTCCCTTTGCTGGACTTCGCGTCTGCTTCTGATGGTTGGGCCTTCTTCTTAGGGACGACGCGGTCAATAGCACGGATGATGGCGTTCAGTTGCGGTGGGTTGAGCGAGGGCAAGGTGAGGACTGCGAATCCGCCCTCGACGAGTTTCGCGATCTGCTTTGCCTTGTCCGCGTCTATGGGAGAAAAATCGCGCAACGCGACGCCAAAGATAGATGTGCGCATGACAGTAAGCGTCGGGGACTCTGTGGGGGCGGTGGCCGACGCGGGTGCGAACCGTGCGCTGGCGAGTTCGATCTCGCGCCTGAGGTCCTGCAATTTCCGTGCTGAAAAGTCTTTGTGCTGGAGGAGTATGATGGGGGCGTGTGTGCTCTGTGAGAGCATGTGGGTGTACTGGTGGTAGAGGTGGGATTTGCGCTCGCCGTAGTGGCGGGGGACGGGTTTGCGCGTGTAGACGACGGGGGGCTCGACGGAGACGGCATACGTGCGTACGAACAGGCGCGAGGGCGGGCGGGGGAGGCGGGCGAGCATATCGACGAACGAGACCACCTAAAATTCCCACGGGGGAAGTGCCAGAACAAGGTCACAAGATGTCACGGGACGTTTTCGTCACGCGGACTTTGTCTCTTTACTTTTATTACTTCGAGTGTACACTTCGTTGTGGGTTGGAGTCTAATGTCTGTCCGTTCTCTGAAACACGACCGCGTTTATTGACTTTTCAACACCACCAGGGACGACGACGACGCCTTTTTGTACGGAGAGACGGGCGCGGCGGTGGTCGTCACCTCTGGTAAGAAACAAGACTTTACTCGTGCGGGTCTTCCGCTTGCTGTATTTTTATCTCCTCAATATCATCAATGTTGTTGACATACTTGCTGCCGCGTGTGATTGTCAGTGTCGCAACCGTGAGTCTCATTGGGCGGGTGAGCTTTCGGGCTGTCGTTGAACCCTCTTACAGTGTCCCGGTCGAGGCGGTGAAGCCGTCCAATGGCGTACTCGAGGACCTAGAAGCCAAGGTTGAGGAAGAGCCCCCGTTCGGCCCGTCGCTAGACGAGGACGATCAAGAAAACGAAGAAGAAAACGGCGAAAATGGCGTGGTGGAGGAGGAAGAGAGTGAGGAGGAGGACGTGCGTAACCCGTTACAGTTTCAGTCTGCGTACCCACAGCTCGTCAACAGGACATCGAAATCATCATGGAACCAACTTCGCGCTCGCTTGATTTCCGGTGCGCATACACCCTTCTTTTCCCCCATCCGAGCCTCGTGTTAATCGAGGCGTAGACAACAGAACACCGCGGTGCGGCCACATCAGCCCCGTCCTGCACCTCAACCGAGTAAACGTACATCGATTCTGTTGGTCCGTAACGTTGTATTGACACTTTCGAAGTTTTACCCTCGCAACTTACCACGGAATACACCCCCCATGAACGAGGCGCCCCAGCAAAACCGGTTTCACTACCCATTCCCTCCGCATCCCCTACAGCCCCATCTTCTGTTACAGATATCCGCTTAGACGATGGCCTGGATCCATCGACTCTGCCTCCTGCTATCGCTCCCTCCTCACACCCTTCAATAAACCCAGATTTAACCGGCATTCTCGATGGACGTTCAATCCTCGAAGTGGATCTCAGCGCAATGTCAGAGAAGCCATGGCGTCGGCCAGGTTCAGATATCAGCGATTGGTTCAACTATGGGTTCGACGAAATGTCTTGGGAGGCATACTGTTACAGAAGACGGGATCTAGGGGACCTTGCGAGCGTGCTCAAGACTAACGTGCTTGTGCGTCTCCGACGACTCTGCCTCTACGTGACGTAACGTTTGCCTTGCAGAACTTTGCTGCCATGCCAGAGGACCAACTGACGGCGTTACCTCCTGACCTACGGACGATGGTGATGACGGGTGCCAACGCAATGATGAACAACAACTCAAACGCAAGCATAATGCCCAATGTCGGAATGAACCCCATGATGGACATGTCTGGCATGGGAGCAATGAACATGTCGATGGGTATGGGCATGAACGGTGACATGGGTTTGCAGATGCAGGGTGGAGGCCCGATGATGCAAGATGGCCCAGTTCCCGGACCTGTAGGACCTGTCGTGGCGAATGGTGCATCCGAACAGGGCGTACAGATGGGCATGCAGGACGGGTTTGCAGGTGGCCCAGGTCCCGGCATGATGGGAATGGGAATGAACGCTGACTACGGTATGCAGGTATGGATGAGTCCCTCTTACTTCTAGCTACACATAATGAAATCCGTGACGTTCCACGTGGTCACGCGTCTCGTTCTTATAATCAGGAGCAAGGAGGGCCCATGGGACCGGGAATGTACGGCGGCATGGAAGGCAACACGACTCCCGTGACTGTGCCAGTTCAAACACCCGTTCAAGCACCCACCCCAACTCCTGGCCATGTCGGTCGTGGGGTACCTCCAGTACAATTTCGTGGGAGGGCGATGGCGCAGGGATTACGTGGACGAGGCGGATTCGTTGGTCGCGGAAGGGGAAGATACGATGGTCGTACGTGATTTCTACGCGCGGAGTGTGGGTGCGCCGTTTTCATTTATGTTTTGTTTTCAAATCCAGCGCCACAAGGACCTGCGAGACCGGCGTCGCCGTTACCTCCCGGGGTTCCAACTGGACCTCGGAATCAAAATAGGTACAAGGACAGAGATGGTAATGCCCCTGCGGTTGAGGGTTTGGATTACGGCGGTACTGCCAAGGACGTTAGTACGAGGACGCCGTCGCGGGAACCGGAAGATCGTGGACACAGCAGGCGAGTTTTTTTTTTGGTCGGGCACGATCGCACAGCTTTTGTCTGACACAATGTCGATCAGGAAACGACGCATGTCACCGGGCTTGGACGATAGTCGCGGATCTAAAAGGCGTTGAGCTATTTTATCATGTGTACGACTTTTTTTGATCTTTCGTTTGCTTTTCTTTTTTTTATCATTAGCGTACCCGTACCGTAGCACCCTGACCACATTGACCCACTCGCGCGAGGTCCCCGTCCAGGAAATCGAAGGCGCGGTTGGCATGGAAGGTAAGAGCCGGTTGCCTTTGACCCTGGCCGAAAACGCCACGTGGGTCTGAGATGTATGTAAAGATTCACCCACATCGGCCTCAATGAGCATTGATAATACCGGGTTTGCGATTACAGTAAATAATAAGACGGGAAGACGCAAGTACACACACGAGTCAGGAATTGTTCGCCGCTTTCGCGCCCGAACGCGCGCCACCAC
>JBBPOS010000081.1:0-79148 GCA_038091575.1 Leccinum subgranulosum | reverse complement strand
TAGCTCTGAGCGCTCTATAATTAGATAATAACGACTTAGTAGATAGTAGATTACATAATCTTTCTTTGTCGTATATAATATTCAGACCCAGCGTCTGAGTTC
This sequence comes from Leccinum subgranulosum, assembly GCA_038091575.1. Taxonomy (NCBI): domain Eukaryota; kingdom Fungi; phylum Basidiomycota; class Agaricomycetes; order Boletales; family Boletaceae; genus Leccinum; species Leccinum subgranulosum. The sequence goes on along the minus strand of JBBPOS010000081.1, from coordinate 79,046 downwards.
TAATAACATCTTGTTCTCTTATCACAACGTTCGATAACATCTCAACGCTGACACCTGGTGAGTACCGGTAGTCCTCTACCTCGGTAGTCTACGGTTTCTACACCTCCCACTGTGGAAGTAGACGGCGAGCATGTTGATCCACAATGGCATGGACCTGGTGCCAAAGTATACCATAATTACCATACCAACTTGACAGATACATTACACAAACTTTGCCTACTTGGACACTCTCCGAAGCCTGAGTGCTTGCTCATTTTTTATACATAGGTTGTCCTTGTGACACTGCTGGCAACTTCCTACCCTCTGATGCCCCACCTTTACCATACTCCGGAAAGGCAGTGGATGACTGGAGTCCGTTCAAAGACCGCACACAGTTTGAGCTGGCAGACCTCCTGTACGTGCAGATTCAGATGTCGGCCGGCAATGTGAACAAGCTCCTGGATATTTTTTCAGCATACCTGCAAAAACACGCCGACCAACCACCGTTTAGCACCTCGGCTGATTTGTACAACACCATCAACAGTGCACACGTTGATGACATTGCCTGGAAGTGCTTTGGTGTGAAGTATTGTGGTGACCAGATGGAAAATCCAAGTCCCTGGATGGATGATGTGTATGATGTGTGGATACGCGATCCCGAAACCGCTATCACACAAATCATCAGCAATGCTGACTTCAAAGATGCAATGGACTTTGTGCCATACAGGGAGTACGACATGGCGACAAATTCACGTCGTTGGCAAGACTTCATGTCGGGCAACTGGGCCTGGGAGGAGGCAGTAAGTCCCATCATACTACAAACACAAAGCTTATTGTCTAATGAATCTATAGAACACCATTGCTTGTGATCCTTTGATCCATGGTGCAGTTCTAGTGCCTGTTATTCTCGGGTCAGACAAGACCACCGTATCTGTGGCAACTGGGCAACATGATTATTACCCGCTCTATCTTTCTGTCGGTAACCTCTGCAACACTGCGCGTCGCTCGCATAAGAACGGCATCAAACTGATTGCCTTCTTGGCAATGCCCAAAAGTATTTCTTCTGTTGTTTTTGTAGAAACCGTAGACTACCAAGATAGAGGACTACCGGTACTCACCAGGTGTCAGCGTTGAGATGTTATCGAACGTTGTGGTAAGAGAACAAGATGTTATTCGAACTCAGACGCTGGGTCTGAATCTTATATACGACAAAGAAAGATTATGTAATCTACTGTATACTAGGTCGTTATTATATAATCATAGAGCGTTCGGAGCTACTAAATAGTGCTCGTTCAACAGTTTTATCCATGCCAAAGGTTGCTTACACAGATGTTATGGTAGCCACGAAGGAGCATGCGGCAACATCTGCATTCCATAAATTCCGGTGCCAATTGTTCCATCGTTCACTCTCTCAAGTTCTTGATCGCCTGAAACCCTATATGAGCGCATGGAAAGTCAAACGATTTGCTGATGGGTATTATCGGCATGTCGTTTTAAGCCTCGGACCATACATAGCTGACTATGAAGAGCAAGTACTATTAGCATGCATCATCTGCAACTGGTGTGCAAAGTAAGTCAGTCTGAGGGACTTTATCTATCGTTTCACTGACTCAGACATTGCATGGATCTCTAGATGTATGGCAAGGAACAAAGAGCTCGACATGGACGCACTCTATTGTTCCAAAGAACATACGAATTTACTTGCAGAACTTGATATCGAGTTGGGCGTATTATGGGATGAGTATGGAATTGTTGGTGATCTTGTGGTAAGTCACACATTGGTTGAACGCATGTTTTAATTGAGCACCTGTGACATAGCCATTCACAAATGATTTCCCCCACGCGGACATTCATCTATTACTGTCTCCTGATATCTTACATCAATTGATCAAAGGCGCTTTCAAGGACCATTTAGTAGACTGGATTGAGAGGTTTATCAATCAGCATTACAGCAAAGCCATGGCCCAATTAATACTGGATGACATTGATCGTCAGTGAGAGTGGTCCTCATTTATATCAATATCCAGTTGCCTGACAAATATAATGTACAGTACTTAGTATTGCTGCAGTCGCGTCGTTATCTGGTCAACGGCGCTTTCCTCAGGGTTGCAATTTCAAACAATGGACCAGGAATGACTCGAAGGCTTTGATGAAGGTGAGTCACAGTTTTGACCTGCTTCGACATTGCTCTCTGCTATCGCTGAAACCACCCCTCAAAACTATAGGTCTACTTGCCTGCTATTGATGGCCACGTCCCCTCGGAGATGGTGTGCACAGTGCGCGCCTTTCTGGAGTTCTGCTACCTCGTGCGGCAGAATGTCATCGATGAACGAGCACTCAAGCAGATCCAAGATGCACTGAATCGATTTTACAAGTTCCACGAAGTCTTCAAGGATGAGAATATTGTTACAACATTTTCCCTACCACAGCAACACTCTATGAAGCATTACATCAACATGATTTGCCTGTTTGGTGCCCCCAATGGTCTTTGGTCCTCGATAACGGAATCGAAACATATCAAGGCTATCAAAGAGCCCTACCGACAATCGAACCGAAACCAGGCGCTTGGTCAAATGTTACTCACCAACCAACGGATGGACAAACTTGCCGCAGCACGCAGTGACTTCGCTGCATGCAGCATGCTCAACTCCCACATTCTGGTTGATGTTCTTTGGTCGGTGAGAAATAATGAAAGTAAGTCACGGTGATCTCTGATCATAAGTACCATCCTAGTAATAACATGACGAATACTCAGATAATGGGAGTCACAGTCAAGCACAACCTAATTCCAACCCACTGGCACCCAGTGCACATAGTATATCTGAGGCCCGGGAGGCCCGGGCATTCTATGAAGACAACACAGCTGGTGGGATACCCACTGATATGGACCTGACTGCTGTTGAGGCACATGTTCGCCTTGCACGTAACGTTCGTAAGTGTACGCTCTTTCTGATCGGCGTCAATATTACCTCAACTTTGTCACACTTTAGAGTGCAAACAAGCATGCAACTTGCTCCAGCTGGGCAAGGAGCTTCATATTCCCGACATTGCTTCTGTCCTATCAAGGTTTCTATTTGAACAACAACAACAACAACGTGCTGGTGACGCTTTACTTGAAACTCCCAATTTGGAGGACAACTATCCTCAGTACTGGCCAGATCAAGGTGTTCAGTTCAGCAAGTGCATTATTCTATGCACCCAGCGATGTCAGTGGCATCCACAGCATGCATCACGAGATCATTCGGTCCACTCAAAATTGGAGAAATGAAGGACCGTGGCACGACTGTGTTTTCGTGAATGCAAACCCGGAAACAGATCTGATGAATGGTCTGGAGGTCGCACGAGTCCTTGCCTGGTTTTCATTCCACTTCCAGGGTACCTACCATCCATGCGCTGTTGTGAACTGGTTTGACCGTGACAGTGACCAGCCAGACAAAGATACAGGGATGTGGTTGGTGTGCCCACAGGTCAATCAACAGCAGCAGCGCACTTGCAGTATCATCCACATTGATACAATTTACCGTGCTGCCCACCTCATCCCAGTCTATGGTAAACACTTTGTTCCAACCACCTTCACCCGCATCAATCATATGATTGTTTCCGACTATTCTATGTCAATAAATTTGCCGATCATCACGCTTTCGAGATCGCAGGTTAAATGTCTCGTGAGTTTCTGCTTTCTCTTCATCCATGAGTCTTGACTGCGGCAGTTCCTCAGGCCACCCACTTCATCCTGCTCCCCATTGTGTACAACATCGACGACAACGACTCACTCACCCACAAACTTGAAGTCATCGACAGCGACGCATGCACAACTTGTCATTGTCGTCGAGACGACGCAATGCTTGAACGCGTGGTAGGGGCGACATGAGGACAAGGGAGATGGGAGATGGCGGCAGCGCAATGAAGACGAGGAAGACAGACGGTGATGACGAAGGTTTGTTCCACTTTTCTCACTCACTCAAGGCTCACCTTTCTTTCCCACAGCCATGCCACCTCACATCGCGACGACACAACAATGCCACGCCGACGCGGCATTCTCATCAGGGGAGCAGGGATGGAACGATAATCTATTATAATCCATTATAATGGATTATATACCATTATACATACCCTTTTGGTGATTATATAGGATTATCTTTCCATCCCCGCTCCCCTGATGCCTGGTGGCCACCATGCCACAGTGATGTAAGGACGAGGGAGATGGGAGACGGCCGTGGCGCAATGAGGACGAAGATGGATGGTGACGACAAAGGTTCGTTCCCACTTTTCTCACTCACTCGCTCACTCACTCAAGGCTCACCCCTCTTTCCCGCCGCAGTGCCCACCTCACATTGCGAGGATGCAACGACAGCCTGAGTGTATGCCCACCCTGCAATGTGACAACACAACAACGCATGGTGGTAGCCACCATGCCACGACGATGTGCTCCCCTGCTATGTACTACTTGTGTATTAGCTTTACTTGACTACCATATTATCCTATTAGGTTGCTTGACTTGACAGTTACTTGAATGGTAACGCGTCTCAGGAACACCGCTTACACTTGAACGTAACTTGAAATGTTACTTGTTGCTCGGCAAATGGTCAAGGGTCCGATAAGTAGACATAAGTAGACAATAAGTCATAAGTGTAAAATAAGTAAGGTGTCAAAATACTGATGAAAGGGTAGGGTTGGTTTGCTGATGTGGAGATCCAGCCACTGGCTTTGCACGCCCTGTCTCCAGGACTACTTGTACGATAATATAGAACAGGTTTTCGAGGATCGAGGAATCTATTACTCCGACTCACCCAGGTTCGATCTATATCAAGGTAAGTACAACGCTCCGTTCGTAATGATCGCGGTGCATCTAATGCATGCTTGCTCCAGATGATCCGTCACGTTCATTTCTACCAGTGTAACGATCTGAATCTCGTAGTGCAGTTTATTCGCTTTGACTTTCTTCATCTCTGTTATTCCCAGCGGTCCGCACACAGTGACATTGTTAACAGTATGATCGATCCATGGACAATACGGCGGGGAGGAAAGACTTTGTAGGGCGCGATGGTGTTTTTCTGGGCTGTCAACGTATTTTCTCAACGTTGGATAGAAAGAGGTTCCATGCTGCGGCGAGCATCCGATCGTAGAGAAAGTTTGGAAAGTGGTAGATTCACCCCGAGACATGGACATTAATTATTAATTAGTAGAAGGTAAAGGCGCGAGGTGCGATTTGGGAAGCTAAACCCAACCGTCAATGAGTATGACCATCATTCTGATGGAAAGAGCAGCGGACTTGTTGATGATAGTTAGATGGGACACAGTCACTTGGTGTCTGCCTTCGAGTCCATCAGCGAATGGAAGGATCAAAAGTAGAGTCAGTGGCTTTATGATCTCCATGTTCGTTTTGAAGATATCATGATGCGGCAGGCCCATCTCCCTTACCTTCTTACCAGTGGATCCTGTGTTTCGACTGAAAACCTGATAACTTGACTAGCAAGTCCTCGTTGGGATTCGGGAAGAGCACAAAGTGGCGTGGGACATCCTTGATCACGCTTTTGATAAGCGGACCACAATCAACGATGCAAGATCCAGGGTCGCCTCCAAACGATCTCGTCAACGGTCCCGTCCACGGACTTGCCAACTTCCTTTTCAATGTGGACTTGACAGATCTTATCCTCAACACGATCCCCGATGTCCGCAGCCTGCAGTCCTTTGTGTTATGCTCAAAGTCCGTGTACAACGTCTTCGATGCCCACCGCGCTTCCGTCCTTCGTGCTGTCGTGTCCAACCATCTGGGTCCTGCCACCGGGCCAGCGATGCGACTCCTCAAGGTCATGCTCGACGTCGATTCATATCACATCGGTCTTCTTCCTCTCCCCGTCGCCAACCTTCCTAGAGAGGAGGATTTCCAGCTTGCCGATGCCGGGAATCAAGTCATTGTCACAATGCGCGAAGCCCACTTGCTGGCCGCCAACCACGATGTCGTTCGAGAGATCGAAGGGCTGTACAGCTGGAGGTGATTTATTTCTGCGAGTCTTCGCATGGACGTTCCAGGTCACTCATCATATGTTTGTCGTGCTGCAGGAATAAAGATCCTCGAGGTACTTCGAGCCAGCTCATGCCGCGCGAGTCCATGCGGTTCCAGGAGGCGTTGTACAGGTTTTGGTTCATCTGTACACTTTACGGCCGACCTGCGCGTGCAAATCGTCTAGGAAGACACATGCCCAAACGTCTCCGGAAGGAGATCATGAAGGGCCTCGGGAAGGCGCAGATGTGTTTTATACCGTCATTCAAGAGCTATGGGCAAGTGTCTCGGGTGCTTGATGTTTGGAAGTTCGTGACGGAGTTGGCAAGGTGGTCCGTAAGGGCAGAGTTTTTGTCGCAAGAAAAAAGTCGGTAATCGTTCTTCCTTCTGTTCTCGTCGTTTTTTCTGTCGTTTTTCACCTCACTAATTTTGAGCGAACAGCGAAAGAATATATTTACTTGGAAGAGTATCTCGTTTGGTCTGGTCCAACGGTGATATTGCAAGCCTTCCAAGGCAGGTTAGAGAGCGTAATAGACCAGGAAGTGGTCCCGATAATGGCTGGATCCTACAAACACTTTTGTGATGCCATGAACGCGGTTCGTCTAACCAAGCGACCTAGGGCCGGGAAAGGGATTTTGGGGTCTCCGGTCTTTTCTTTTCTGAGTCTTGTGTCATGTATGCTCTCTCACACCTCAACTCGGCATAGCTGAAACTATTTAATGCAGGCAGAAGATGCGGGCATCCATATCTTGATGACATGCCACTGTGGAACGAGTCAAGTTAGTACCATCTTTCATAGTGTGGAGATCGAATTGGCTGACGCGACGTGGGGGCTTCAGATTGGTATTTTTTGCGTGGGGTGGTTCCGCCTTCGACGTTTTTCGAGTTCCTCGACATTGACTGGTGGAATTCGTGTATCGATCCACTTATACTGGAGGAGATCTGCCGCAAAACACCTTATTCCCAGCTCGTGGGCGAAGTTTTCGACCTACGCATGGAAACGTACCGATCATGGAAACCTGAGGACTGGCTTTGCATGGGCTGCTTGCAGGGATTTCTGCACGATAACATGGAAGAGCTTTTTCGACATCGACAATACCCACAATCTAGTTTCTTTGCGTGGCTGCCGTAGCCGCACTGGTCTGTTTTTCATTTGATGTAGTACTACCGTTCTCGCTTGGGACAATCTGTCAAGATCTCACTCAGAAACGGAGTAGTACGTGTATACTGGATGCCTGGTGGCTCGGAATCACATACGATCTCATTGCTCCTTCTACCTATTCTGTAAAGTACTGCAGTACCTTCTGATTGTTGCCTCGTCCCTAGCACGGAAAGGAAAATGTATTCCCGTCTAATCTCGCTTGTTCGCTGCTGTGCTTGGTGCTTGATAGTGCAAGGTGACACCGGTGACCGGTTGACTTGTCTCACTGAAGCTAGGATACTAAAGCTGATTCGTCATCGGCATCGCAAGTGAGTGTAGCTTCTATTCTTCGGTGCCTACGCGGAACTCGTTTCACTGTGGTTGCCGCGGTTGTAGCCTGCTGCGGGGACGTCAGCACAACTTGCAGTCGCACGTCGATACTACTAGTATACGCTCTGATACGGTTTGGGTTACGATCTGTTTTTCCTCCTTTTCTTTCTCCTTTATTTTTTGTTTGCTAGGTCGATTGACCGAGCTGCTTCAGCGCAGCACCCTTCGCAGAACCACTCATCTCATACATCTCGATCTAGATCTCAGATTCTTCCATTCTTTTCCGTCGTGGACGGGTAACATTGTCAAGTTTGTCCAGCTGCTTGCGTTAAATTGGCATGGAATAAACAGACGTACGTATATCCCAAAGTGGTACGTTTGTTGCTTACGATATATTTATAGCAGGAGTTAGTGGAAGTTGGAATATACTTCATGACCAAAATTTTACGTTGTGATGGCACTGACGCCGTGAGAGGTTCTGCAATGCAGCAGCCGCTCCCGTCGCGCGAACCTACTTGCCCGCACTTTTACGTTGACGGTCGGTGGCTAAATTTTTACATGTCTTTTGTATAGCCACCAATTTGCAATACGGAGGAACTTTCGCCTTGCCAACTTGCTCAACCGCTTGCCATCGTATTGATATGATTCGCTGGGGAGAATGACTCGACCTCAGTGACCTAAATGGTAAGCAAGTTACCTCAACATGCCTCAGCATCGTTTCCTAGCCGATATATTGGAACTCGAACCTGACTCGGAGGCTCGAGAAATGTGACTCGGTATGGTTGAAAGCCGAACAACCCACGTAATGGTAGCTGTGGTGGAAGGACGAACTTCAAGCCGGGTGCCACGAGGACTTGGCGTTTGCAAATTTGGAGTCGGGGACTGCTCGCGTTCTGCCGCAGGTCTTTCTTTTTTTTGGAATATTTGAGACTCGAAGTTTTCACGTCTTTTGGATAGCCAGCCCCACCGACATGATCCCTGCTCGGCCAACAGCTTACACTTCGGCGTATCCTTGCTCCGCGATGGACATGCGTCAGGCTCGTCGTGTACCACGTCGCCACCGTGCTGCCAATTTTCCTTTCGACGTGGACGTGATAGATCTCATTCTCACTGCGCTCCCTGATATTCACAGCCTACGGTCCTTCATGTTGTGCTCGAGGTTCGTGTACGACGTCTTCGATGCCCGCCGCGCTTCCATTCTCCGTGCCGTCGTGTCCAATCACCTCGGTCCCGCCACGGGACCTGCAGTGCGACTTCTCAAGATCATGCTCGACGTCGATTCGTATTGGAACGGTTGCCCGCTTCCCGCAGCCAAGCTTCCCAGAGAGGAGGACTTCCAGCCCTATGACCCTCTCGGTGTCGTTGTCACCATGCGAGAAGCTTCCGTCCTTGCCGCTAACCACGACGTCGTCCAAGAATTCGAAGCACTGTTCAGCTGGAGGTGAATGGTTTTCACAATAAAAGTGCTCGGTCGCTCACTGGTTGTTGCAGAAAAAAAGATCCTCGATCGACGTCGAGCCGACTCACGCTGAACGAGTCCGAGAGGTTTCAGACGGCGCTGTACAGATTGTGGTTCGTCTGTGCGCTGTACGGTCGCCCTGCGCCACCGAACCGGGGCGGCAGACGCAACTCCATCCGCCACCAGCCGGAGTCCCTCAGGGAACTTGCGCGGGCACTTCAGAGCTTTGCTCTCGTAGAGAGGGTTCCGCTGTTCGAGGTATGGAAATTCGTAATGGAGCTGGCGACTTGGGCTGTGCGGGCCGAATTCTTGCCTCAGAAAAGTGCGTAATCCTTCTTTGATCCTTCTTTCGCGTTACTCATTTTGAGAAAGGCCATCTTCCATTAGAAGCGTATCTCGTTTGGTCTGGACCCAGAGCGACGCTGCGGGCCTTTCAGGGAAAGTTGGTCAGCGTGATGGACAGAAAAATGGTCACCACTCTGGCTGCGACCTACGGAGAGTTTTGTGACGTTCTGAACGCGGTTCAATCGCCTGTACAATCGAGGACCAAAATCGGGATCTTGGAGTCCCCGAACAAATGTTTTCTGAAGACTCTGAGATGTATGTCATCGCAGTCTCGATATTGCCGGAGCTGAATACGATTCATACGCAGGCAGTCAATGCTATCGGGCTGCATCCAAAGATTCGTGCTTGTGGAGCGAATTAAGTCAGTATCGCCCCTTTCATGACGTGAATTTTGGTTTGACTGATTTGGGCGGCTTCAGACTGGTCATTCTTGCGCGGGGTAGTCCCGCCCTCGGAGTTCGTCGACTTCTTCGACATCCCTTGGTGGAGATCCCACGAGGCTGATCCGGATACGTTAGAGAAGATCTTCCGCAACACACCTTACTCCTCGATTGTCAACGGAGTTTTCTGTCTGCGCTCGGGAACGTACGCGGATTGGAAACCGGGACACTGGCTCTGTACGCCCTGTTTCCGGGTGTTCATGCGTGACAACGTAGATGTAGCTCGTCTATGTTGTAAGAGTTGTCAACGCCACACTCGGTGTTGAAAACGGATAAATAGTTGTTTTTGAGGAAGCCTGAAGACGGTGTGTCGATTGGTGACGGCTACACACATTTTCAGGATCATGGCTTCAGAGTATGCGCCAAAGTTTGGCTTGCTTTTCTTGCGAGTCATTTCCATCTGTGTGCCGGTATGGTCAGATCTGAGGTAGACCGTTTAGAGTTGTCGTTGCGTTCGAGATGCCCTGAATCCTGAACTGACACAGGGGCAAAAAACACCACTCAAGTGCCATCGTTGTTGTCCATGTGCTTGCTCACCGTTGTGAGATCAAGATGATCTCGGTAAGGATCGGGATAGTACCATTGCTGATCCGTTGTCGTTGTGGTCCAGAGCGTCAGCGTCAGCGATAGTGCGGTGACTGAGCGCTAAACGCTGAAGTTTCACAGCTAGGCTACTTCAACCCGCCAGATCCAGCCGGCTGAGGGAATGAGAGGGAGAGGTAGAAACGCAGAGGAGCCCTTCTGTCCAGAGAAGATAAGGAGACACAAAGCAGAGTGTGAGTTTGAATGACTCAGATAGGCAGGTCCGACATCGGACCCTGGAGACATCGCACAGTCGCGCTCGTACTATGTATGACGACCACCACGATCAGTACATTAGAGGTTGCGATTCACTACGATGTCTTCTCCTCCAGTCTGTCTCGCAAGCTTCGATGCGGACCTGACAGATCTCATCCTCAACACGATCCCCGATATTCGCACCCTGCAGTCCTTTGTGTTGTGCTCAAAGTTCGTGTACAAAGTCTTCAATTCCCGCCGCGCCTCCATTCTCCGTGCCGTCGTATCCAACAATCTTGGTCCCGTTACGGGACCTGCAATGCGACTCCTCAAGGTCGCGCTCGACGTCGAGTCGTGCTGGAACGGCTGGATTTCCCCGCTTCCTATATCCGAGCTTCCCCAGGAAGAGGATACCCAGCTCTCCGACCCCCGCGTTGTAATCACCATGTACGAAGCTGCAATAATTGCCGATAACCACAATGTCGTTCAGGAGCTTGAATCGCTGTACAGCTGGAGGTGAATTGGCTTCTCCCCGAATCAATCACGGTCGCTCATTGATCATATTAGAAAGAAGGACCCTCGGTCGACCTCGAGTCGTCTCACGTTGGAAGAATCCGTGCGATTTCAGACGGCGCTGTACAGGCTCTGGTTCTTCTGCGCAATGCATGGCTGTCCTGCGCCCACGAGCTGTGTCGCGGGCAGTACATTTAGACTTCGTCAGCCGGAGATCCTGAGGGACCTCTGGCAATCGCAAGACGAGTTTCTTCTGAGCTTCACGACTGAGCAGATGGTGCCACTGTTCGAGGTGTGGACGTTCATGGTGGAGTTGGCGACGTGGGCTGTGAGGGCTGAATTTCTACACCGGAAAAGTGGGTCGTTGTTCTTTCTTGTTTTCCTTTTGTTGTTTTCCCTTTTATTCACTTCCAGCGAAAAGGGATTAGAGGCTATCGTTCGTTGAAAGAATATCTTCTTTGGTCCGGTCCCAAAGTGACGCTGCAAGCCTTCCAAGGCAATTTGGCAGATGTGATAGACCATGATATGGTTCCTAGTCTGTCTACTTCATACGAACAATTTGCCGACGTGTTGAACGCGGCTCGTCCGCAGGAGCAGGAAAGCATGAGGATCTTGGTATCCCCAGATGAATGCTTTTTGAACACTCTGCAATGTATGCTCCTACTCTCCTGGTCTCGACGTGGCTGAATACGACTCAATGCAGGCAGAGGATGTGCGGATACAGCTCCTGAAGACTCCCAAATATGGAGCGAATCAAGTCGGTGGCACCTCTCTTACCGTGGAGATTGAACTGACGTGGGGGGTTCAGACTGGTCTTACTTGCGCGGGATTGTCCCGCCTTCGGAGTTTTTCAAGTTTGTTGAGACTGACTGGTGGCCACCGCATATCCCTCCAGATATACTGGAGGAGGTCTGCCGTCATACACCTTATTCTGAGATCATGGACGCAGTTTTTGACAAGGCAACACACCATCCCTGGAAACCCAGTGACTGGCTTTGCACGAGCTGCCTCCAGGGGTTCATGCACGATAATCTGGAACTGATTCTTCGAGATCAATAATAGCGCGATTCCAATCTCTTTTTTGCACGGCACTGTAGATCTGGTTTTTTTGATGACGTGCACACTTTTTTGGTCAGAACGAATCCAGTTTCAAGCCAATACATTATACGCTATTAGTGTAGACACCTTCTGAATATAGCCTCGTTCTTCCTCCTGCTTTCCAGAAACCTGATTTTGAAAGAGTCACAAGTACGTTCGCCATGCTTGGCTCACTGTTGCCAGATTGGTACCACAGCAGAAGTATAGTAAAGATTTTCTCAAATCGATGACTGTGTCAATATTTATAATATGGGATCTTGAAGACGCTATTCACTGCCCTCCCGAATTCCATATACCACTTGCATACTTGTGAGTGCGAAACTTTGTGCCCACGAACATTGTCATCATGTCTCTCCTCCGGGATCAAGGTTTCAACAGGTGGTGTTTGGCATAAACGCGTCAGACAAAAGAGCTGATGTGTGACGTTGCTAAAGAAATTTTAGCCCAGGTCATCTTTCGGATCACGGACCATGACAGTTCACATGCACACCCGAAACTTTGCGGGGTTGTGGGGGAATTTAACTGGGCACTTACGTCTTTGCACGTTGTGATGTGTACATATCTCTCGTGCGCCACGTAGTGGGACCCCCTTCAAAATTTCAAAGGTGAGAGTGGTGACTCATTCTGGGATCCATCCGATTTACTATTGACGTGGAACATCGTATATATCATAGGTGCGGTGCGTGAGGGCGATGTCGTGACTCGACGTGAGGCCCTCTTATTGAGTACACCTGTCAGACTGATCCGGGAAACTTTGTGACACTTCCAACAGTTCCTCCCAACCCATCTCTGGTCACATTTACATCCAACCAACCCCGCTATTCCTTTTGCAATGCCAGTAAGTTTTTCCAGAGTGGAGCTTAACCTCAATAACACATTCTTAGTATTGGCAAAGAGTTTTTTTCTGGGACGAGCGGGCCGCTGACATTGTGTGCGAGCAAGCCTCGGAGGAGCCGGTAAGCTTGTTGAAAATGGAGCTTAACTTGAAGCTCGATAAGACCGTGACCTTTGGCAGGATACTGCTATAACCTTGTACGACGTGGCCGCTGACACTGTGCGCGAGCAAGCCGCGAAGGAGCCCATCCAGGAGAGTGCCACTTGGGTAAGTTTCTCTTCCAATTTCACCTTCGCTCGTTTGATAAGCTGCTTGTCGCAGTGGGCCAAGTCGGTGTGGGACTTACGTGCCTCTGCGATTGTGGCCGAGCAAGCTTCAGAATGATTCGAGATGAACAACAGCAATGGAGTGTTCGTATGCAAAGTACAACGAAGCTTCCTTTGTGGTCCGTGTAATGGTGTATTTCGTTTGTCAAATCCTATAACTGTGCGTGATTGTGCCTCGAATCGTTGCGTGGTAGTAATTTCGTGCGACACGACAAGAAGTGGATTATCTCACATTGGACTTGACGCGTGATTTGAAATATCTCTTGGAACGAAAAGGTCATTCGAGTAGATACGATGGGTGTAGTTCGGAGATGTAGGAATTACAAGCCAGTGCAAGCCAAGATCCAACGGCGAAACAGTTTCGTTACATAGAACCTTGAATATCAGCGAGAAGAGAGAACAAAACGAACAGGTCGACGAGACGAAGTAGCAAAGAACATGAGAAAAACATGAATACAACAAAGCAACCACTTTAGTGTCTGCTCCAATGGCGGGACATGGGCCAAGAGAGATGTAAATGTGACGAAACGCGTCATCGCAAGATCCAAAGCCAACAAGACACGACTCGGACTACTGCACGTCGACCGAACCAATGCTCTCCGACAACTCACTCAACGACGTCTCCGCCCCAATCTGAACCCGGATGAAACTATCCGTCGCCACACGTTTGTATTGCCCGCGCTTTTGTGAGGCGAGAAGCAGTGCGCCAAAAGGTTGCCGAAGCCGAACGAACATCCGTAACGCGCGTACATTTAGATCAAACAGAGCATCATCGCCAGAGAAGTCCTCATCGAGCAGGGGACGTATCCACGGATGGACAAGGACGAGACGCTGTGTCCCCAGTGAGTTGTCATGGGTCTCGATCCGTACCTCACCGAGAATCGGCGCCGTGGCACGATAAATGTGAAGGCTCGAGTCGGACTCAGGGACAGTGAGACGAGCGAGTTCAGTGAGGCGAAAGACGAGTCCAGGGAGTCTGAGTCGACCAGGCACGAAGGACAGCGGTGGGAGATCAAGGAGTGGTTCATATAGTGCGACGATCGGAGAGGGATCGGGAAAGGATGATTGCAAGTCCATGACCATCCGATTCATCTCGGCGGCTTCTATGGCTTTGGGAACATGGGGAGGCAGAATTTGGTCGTACACAGTGAGATCGGAGGGGAGGCAGCTTTTGGTCGTGCTACCTGAGTTTCCAGTCCAAGAGAGAAGCGTGACGTCATCCGACTGCGTCAGGATGTGCTCGAGGAGACGACGGACTGCTTGCTTGCCCTCACCGTATATGACCGGGAGCGAGACGTCAAAGATTCCAAATAGTGAGTACGCGATATCTTCCTCTCGTGTCGTATGACGCTTCGAAGCAAGGTACAGCTTCTCGCGTACCCTATCCAATCCCGGCTGTAGTGTGGCAAGTTTCTCCGTGGCAAACTTTGTTGCCTGCACCATCTCCGAGAGAATAATGGGGGATTCCTTGTGATTAGGGATGTCCAGATCGAGGTATGGCTTCCAATCCTCCGTGTAAAATTGAACGACCCTCGAAGCAACGTACTCCTGGTACGTCCACCCGCGAGTGTTCCATACGCTTTTCCGCAGATCGCCTTCTTGTTGCGACTCCGAGGACACGCCAAGGAGATGAACGATCGTGAGTGCCGCACGACAGTACCACCGAAACATGGCCACTACAGATTCTTGCTGGGTGCGGTTGTCGGCCTGGTTGACACAACAAGTATCGCTCCAAGCCCATCGGAAACGGCGAGATTGGACTAAATTACAGAAATTGACGAGCTTCTCGATTGTGGGGGATTTCGGTAGTCCATAAATCGAGATATCCTCGACCATCTGGAACGTCGGCTCGGCGGGCTGCCACTTGTGCGAGAACATCACATATTGATAGAATTTCTCGACCTCTTGTTTTATACGTGCATGGTCGGACCGATTACGAGTAATCATTGCTGACCGGAGCTTGTCGAAGATCGGTTGTTCTTCAAATACAGCGGCTTGTTGTGTTTTATCACAGAGATGACCAGTGACGGTGTCAATGAGCACGCGGGGAATGTCACGGATGGTGTCATCGACGACTTCTCGGATGAGTGGAGTTGTGTCGAGATATCGACTTCGAAGCTCTGGTATCAAAACAACATGAATTTGAATTTTCACGTGGGTTATATCCAATGGGCTCACCACAAACATATGGGTCCGTCGAATTCCTCATTGTCGACAACATCATCTGGAATGCACTGAACGCCTCCCTGTACCGGCCCATGTTATGTAACACAGCATGTCTCTTCTGGTACCCTTTGTAATTCGACGGGTCATGTTCAATATCCTGATCATACCATCACCGCGGTCAACCACACACCATGTAACAGAGAATCCATACCTTGGTAGCACTGACAAGTTCCTCCTCCAGTAAATTCGCTCGCGCCTTGCAACACTTCAAGATGATATCACTGATGTTTGTCGGATAGAGCGAGAGTGCACTCGTATAGTATCCGATAGCTGCCCCATGGTCCCCCGCCATGTCAGCGTGGTTCTCAAGCTTCTCGACCCAACGTTGTTGAAAATCTGAAGGGATTCTCAGATCGCCCTTCATGTCAGTAGTGAAATCACTCACCGAACTCCCATTTCGGCCAATCATCGAGGGCGTGAGTCTCCTCTAACTGGTCGTTCTTCATCTTTTGGAAGCATTCGATCATCTCTGTGACACGATCGTCGTCTTCTAGAACATCACAGACTGCCCGATAAAGATGATTTTTTGGAAACATGAACTGAATGGCACGAGAACTATTAAGCCATTCTGAATTACTATGCAAACCACACCGTACCTTGTCTGCGCCTTCTAATACCTCATTGAGTGAACGAGAACGCAACCCCATCCTCGCCCATCCCATTAAAATGGTATTGGGAGGCGAAGAGGTGAGCGACAATATCGCAGAGTAGGCTGAGAACGCCTCGACATTTTTCTCCACACTTGATGCACCATCTCCGATGGCCTGAAGCTGTGATATGCATTGGTTTTTGAAACCTGACAACAAGGAGTAAACATACATACTACAAAATGACGCACAGACTCACCTTCAATCCAGTTCATGATTAACTCATTGTGCTGCAGATTCTCACTTGTGGTGTTGATGATCTCGCGAAGATGCTGCGCAGCATCATATATGCGACCACTGGCAAACATGGTTTCACATTGATGCTTCTGCTCGTGTACGCGCAGCTGGATAGTGAGTTCCTGGACAGATTTCTGGAGATCATTTATTTTTCGTTCTGCGGATGGCGCACAACAAGTTAGTGAATCCTCGGCCGGGGTGATAATAAACGCACCAGAATCTTCCCGTAGGGCCCTGATGATTTCATTCAATTGATACTCTGTGCATTGAGAGGCAATTGTCAACAAGGTGGGAGTGACACGTGAATTGAACGCACTGGAATTTTCCTCTTGAGCACGAAGAGATTTGATGGTGTGCCTGAGGCTTTCTTTTTCCTCGTCGGCCATAACAAGCGGTTCACGGAGTTCTTGAGCAGATGTATCTGTATTTGCTACAGTCTCGTCCAATTGATTCTCTGCGCATTAAGAGGCGATCGTCGACGAGGTGTGAATGAAGACAGAGAAAACCCACTCGTGTTATCGTGCTGTGTGCTAATGGCAGATGAAGTAAGCTGGTCACGAGGTCGTTCGAGACTCGCAATGTTTGTTGCTGATGGAAGTGAATAACAGCACGAGGCAGGCAGCTGGTTGATAAACACACGTTGATTTGCATTCCGAACAAGGAGGGGCTCCACAGCTCGGAGATCAACTTCTTCCGTACTTGAGCGGCGGAGTTCTGGCACCAAGAGAATCTGTCGAGTCGAATAAGAAATGACATCTGATAGCAGTTATGAAACTTACATTGTCGCAGGAGTGTGAAGGAAGGATGTCCAAAAGATGTCGAAGGCTGATTTTATTCTCTGGAGCGACCACGATGTCGTAATTCGCTGAGATGGCCATGGGGGCTGCGTAAACGGAGCGAGGGAATGTGAATGTCGCAAGCTGTTGGTGGGTCGTAGCGTCCCAGAGTGAGAACGACGAAGGTCCGGAGGTTGCGATGAACCTGTCGTTGGGTGTCAGTGCGATATACCATATATCTTCTTTGTCGCGAATGCTCCATCTGGAGAGTGTTGTCCAGGTGGATGTGCCGAAACAGTGAATGTAGCCTTCCGAAGATGGCAAGACGAGAAGTTCCTTGCCATCGCTCGTCCAGGCGAAGGTTCCGTTCAATCCCAGGCTTACGTAAATCCGAAATTGGTTAAGCAGTCGGCCCTCGCGACTGTCGTAGACACGAACAGACTTGCTCTTCCATGCGGCAGTTGCGATCAGTCGTCCGTCGGGTGAGAACTTGACAGCGACAACATCATTGTCGTGTTTGAATGGGCCAAGCAATCGCTGGCCAGTTGAAAGTGACCAGACACAGAGCGTCTTGTCAAACGATCCGGTTGCGATCCTTGTCGAGTCCGGTGAGATGTCCACTGCTCTCACCATATCGCTATGCGCTTCGAACTCGGACACCTTTTCGTGGTCTGTCGCGTTCCACACCGTCACTCGACCATCTTCCGTCCCAGCCACGATCCACTTTCCGTCCCGTGAGACTGCAAGATCCCAAACAGTACTTCCAGCGTCCATTGGCGTCCCGACTTCCTCGCCATCCGCCACTCTCCATCGTCGAATCATTTCTGCTTCTCCTGCGCTCACCATATGCTTCCCATCGGGGAACAATTTGACCGACCATGTGTTGTCTTGAACATTGATCTCGATCGGGTTCGCGCCAGCGATATTGGAAGCGTTTGTAATATTTTCACTTGATTCCCGAGCTTTCACCAGTTGTCTCATTGTCGGTGGTCCTTGGTTCATCGTCTTTTCACGCCGATGCATCCACTGCCTGCTGTCCGCTGTCGAAGGGAGCTGGGCTGTCCACCTTACTCGGTCCTGTTTCTTTTGTCAGTTCCCCAATGATCTTGCCTATGTACTACTTAGTACTCACCACTCCTCTTCTTCAGTCGCAACTTGGAAAACATATTTGGTAGGCTGGGTTTGGGCATGGTGCAAGGAAAATTCACATTAAGAGCCTGTGCGCCATCATCCGTACATTTCACCTAAAAATGAACATGTTCGCTCACGCATTATTTAGTAATCGTTATCCAGCCCTGGGCGTTTGTTTTCGACTACATCTCGATTTTACCGATCGCTATCGTACTGCTTATTGACGAAGAATTTCAAGCCCATTCATTGGTCGCCGACTTTCTACATGATCTTTTTCTCAAAATTCCAACATTGTTTTCTCACATTCTTCGGCGCCGCCATTTCACTGCGCTTATCCGGCACATCGTCGCACATCGACAACAAAAGGACACCCTGACTGTGCCTGGGCCTGACTTTTCACTGTGTCTGCGAAAGCTCTCGTCGGGGGGCTGCCGCTACTCCGGCCGCTGCCTATCCGACTCCGTTTAGGGTTCGATGTTCAGCTACCCGTCTCAAGCCTTATTGGAGGAGTTGGCCAGACTCACAGAGGTGACTATGGTGATACGAGCCGTGACCCCGGATAGATTGGTTGCATAGAGGTGCACGAGTAGGGAGGAGGCTTCCTGCTCAAAGGAGAGAGTGGGAGGGAGTCTCCACAGGTGGTGCGGGCACGCGAGGCCTTTTCAGGCACTCGCCTGCACTTTTGCGTCCCCACGTTGGTATGGCGTGCCAACGTGGGATCGCTCTTCACTTCCATCCGTACAACAGAAAGCAACACGGAGGGATGGCTGTTGATAAGCTACTTACCCTCTGGCAGGACGAGTGACCCATTTGATACATCGTGTACTAACCCTCCCGTCGGTGCCACTTGAATCGGTTCCAGGCCAGTGTCCGCACCTTTCCAAATCGGAGATTTCCAATTTTATACATGCTCTGGTACCCGACCCTCGACTGCCGGTGCGCTGTCCAGCCAACATATTTCTGGGATTCTACTCCCTCGTCCAAATGTGCCCCTCCGAGTCCCCAACATGCCTGCTCGGGAGAGGCGAAATAGAAGTTAGAACCACAATTTTGTGGTGTTTTCATAGTTTGCGGTCAGTACCAATGATTTGTGAACGTGCCGCTGGCCCGCTGGACTCAAGAGCACATGTTAGTATCATCGTTCTTACCTTTATATCTCCATTGGAAATATTGCAAATGGACTTCGAAAGATAGAACATGCAAGGCAGGGAACGATGGCAAGCCAGGATTCTAGGTCTGACCTGAGACTCCGAGCTGTGTGGCGGTGGCGTGGCCAGCCCTCCACCGGCACCCCCGGGCCAGAGAACATCTGGTTGATGTAATCTCTCACTCGCAATGCCGTTCTATGGAAAGAACATCACCTCGGTTTACAGTTACCATGTGACTTCACTTTGTCAATGCAATATTGCAATGTCATGCGAGTCCAAGTCTTGTCTATTCACGTCGTTACGGTAGGTCACGTATAGGTTGCGAAGGGTGGATGTCCTTTCAGCCCCTGTTGCATTATTCGTAATATCGTTGTCTACAGGTTGGATCTTTGGGGCAATATTTATACATGCTTAACAGTGGTCATCGAGGACGGGGTCCCGGTTTGTGAGGATATACGGATTTCATGACACTGGAAGATAATACAAAGTGATTTATGTCACTTTGGACTTGATGCTTGACGACTGGCGCGAGTGCCGGAATATCTCTTGGAAGGAAAAGGTCATCCGAGTAGATGTGAGAGGTGTAGTTCGGAGATGCAGTACATGCCAGTGCAAGCCAAGATTTGGCGGAGAAACAGTACCTTGAATGTCGGCGGGAAGAGAGAACAAAACGACTCGGAGCAGGTCGAGGAGACGAAGTGGCAAAGAACAAAAAAAACAGGTATACAATAAAGCAACTACTTGAGCGTCTACGCCAATCATAGGAAATGCGTTATCGCAAGATCCAAAGCCAACAAGGCACGACTACTGCACGTCGACCGAACCAATGCTCTCCGACAACTCACTCAACGATGTTTCCGCCCCAATCTGAACCCGGATGAAACTATCCGTCGCCACACGTTTGTACAGCCCGCGCTTCTGTGAGGCGAGCAGCAGTGCGCCAAAAGGTTGCCGAAGCCGAATGAGCATCCGTAACGCACGTGCATTTAGATCAAACAAAGCATCATCGCCAGAGAAGTCCTCATCGAGCAGGGGACGAACCCACGGATGGACAAGGACGAGGCGCTGTGTCCCGAGCGAAGTGTCGTGGGTCTCGATCCGTACCTCACCGAGAATCGGCGCCGTGGCACGATAAATGTGAAGGCTCGAGTCGGACTCAGGGACAGTGAGACGAGCGAGTCCAGTGAGGCGAAAGACGAGTCCAGGGAGTCGAAGTCGACCAGGCACGAAGGACAGAGGTGGGAGATCAAGGAGTGGTTCATATAGTGCGACGATCGGAGAGGGATCGGGAAAGGATGATTGCAAGTCCATGACCATCCGATTCATCTCGGCGGCTTCCATGGCTTTGGGAACATGGGGAGGCAGAATTTGGTCGTATACAGTGAGATCAGAGGGGAGGCAGCTTTTGGTCGTGCTACCTGAGTTTCCAGTCCAAGAGAGAAGCGTGACATCATCTGACTGCGTCAGGATGTGCTCGAGGAGCCGACGGACTGCTTGTTTGCCCTCACCGTATATAACCGGGAGTGAGACGTCAAAGATTCCAAACAATGAGTATGCGATGTCTTCTTCCCGCGTCGTCTGGCGCTTCGAAGCCAGGTACAGCTTCTCACGCACCCTATCCAATCCTGGCTGTAGTGTGGCAAGTTTCTCCGTGGCAAACTTTGTTGCCCGCTCCATCTCCGAGAGAATAATGGGGGATTCCTTGTGATTATGGATGTCCAGACCGAGGTATGGCTTCCAATCCTCCGTGTAAAATTGAACGACCCTCGAAGCAACGTACTCCTGGTACGTCCACCCGCGAGTGTTCCATATGCTTTTCCACAGATCGCCTTCTTGCTGCGACTCCGAGAACACACCGAGGAGATGAACGATCGTGAGTGCCGCACGACAGTACCACCGAAACATGGCCACTACAGATTCTTGCTGGGTGCGGTTGTTGGCCTGGTTGACACAACACGTATCGCTCCACGCCCATCGGAAACGGCGAGATTGGACTAAATCACAGAAATTGACGAGCTTCTCGATTGTGGGGGATTTGGCTAGTTCATAGATTGAGATGTTCTCGACCATCTGGAACGTCGGCTCGGCAGGTTGCCACTTGTGCGAGAACATCACATATTGATAGAATTTCTCGACCTCTTGCTTGATGCGCGCATAATCGAGACGATCATGGGTAGTCATTGTAGACCGAAGTTTGTCGAAGATCGGTTGTTCTTCAAATGCAGTGGCTTGCTGTGTTTTATCACAGAGACGACCAGTGATGGTGTCGATGAGCACGCGGGGTATGTCACGGATGGTGTCATCGACGACCTTTCGGATGAGTGGAGTCGCGTCGAGATACCGAAGCTCTGATATCAAAACAACGTGAATTTGTATTTACACGCGGTTAGACTCAATGAACTCACCGCAAACTTGGGGTTCCGCTGAATCCTTCATCGTCGACAGCATCATCTCGAATGAACTGAACGCCTCCCTGTAGCGGCCCATGCTATGTAATACAGAATGTCTCTTCTGGTACCCTTTGTAATTTGATGTGTCATGTTCAATATCCTGATCATACCATCACCGCGGTCAAATATACACCATGTAAAAAAGAATCCGTACCTTGGTAGCACTGACAAGTTCCTCCTCCAGTAAACTCGCTCGCGCCTTGCAACACTTTACAATGATATCATTGATGTTCGTCGGATAGAGCGAGAGTGCACTCGTATAGTATCCGATGGCTGCGCCATAATCCTTAGCCGTGTCAGCGTGGTTCTCGAGCTTCTCGACCCAACGACGTCGGAAATCTGAAGGAATTCTGAGATCGCCCTTCATGTCACTAGTCAAATCACTCACCGAACTCCCATTTCGGCCAATCATCGAGGGCGTCAGTCCCCTCTAACAGATCATTCTTCATCATTTGGAAGCATTCGATCACCTCTGTGACACGATCGTCTTCTTCCAGAACATCACAAACTGCCCGATAAAGATGAAATTTTGAAAACATGAACTGAATGGCACGAGAACTGTCAAGCCATTCTAAACTACTATGAAAACAACACCGTACTTTGTCTGCTCGTCCTAGTACTTCATTGACTGAATGAGAATGCAGCCCCATCCTCGCCCATCGCACTAAAATGGTATTGGGAGGCGAAGTGGTGAGCGACAATATAGCAGAGTAGGCTGAGAACGCCTCGACATGTTTCTCCACAGTTGACATATCATTTCCGATGGCCTGAAGCCGTGATACGCATTGATTTCTGAAACCTGACAGCAGGGCATAAATATGCATACTACAAAATGATGCACAGACTCACCTTCAATCCAGTTCATGATCAACTCATTGTGCTGCAGATTCTCATTTATGGTGTTGATGATCCCGAGAAGATGCTGCGCAGCATCATATATGCGACCACTGGCAAACAAGGCTTCACATTGGTGCTTCTCCTCGTGTACGCGCAGGGCACATTGTGACGCAGCAAGTTGGTTGGTGAGTTCCTGGACGGATTTCTCGAGATCGGATATTTTTCGTTCTGTGGACGGCGCACAACAAGTTAGTGCTAGTGAATCCCCGGCCGGGCTGATAATAAACACACCAGAACTCATCTTCTGGGCATCCAGGTCTGCACGTAGTGATCGGGCGGTCTCGTTGAATTGATAAGCTGCACGTTGGCAGGCAACTGTCAACAAGGTGAGAGTAAACATGAACTGAACGCACTGGAGTTTTCTTCTCGTACGCGAAGAGATTTGATGGTGTGACTGAGGCTTTCTTTTTCCTCGTTGGCCATAGCAAGCTGGTCACGGAGCCCTTGAGTACATTTCTCTAGATTTGCTACAGTCTCGTCTAATTGATTCGCTACGCATTGAGAGGCGACTGTCAATGAGGTGAAGACAGACAAAACATACTTGTGTTGTCATTCTGTACGCTAATGGCGGATGAAGGAAGCTGGTCACGGTGTCGTTGAATGGTTTCTTCGAGATTCGCAACGCTCGTTGCTGACGGAAGTGAATAACAACACAGGGCAGTCAACTGGTTAAAAAAACACACCTTGACTTGCATTCCGAACAAGGAGGGGCTTCACCGTGCCTCGCATATCAACGCTTTCCGTACTTGAGCGGCGGGGTTCTGGCTCCAAGAGAATCTGTTCGAGTCGAATAAGCCATGACATCTGATCGACGTTGTAAAACTGACTTTGTCGCGGTAGTGTGAGGGAAGGATGTCCAAAAGGTGCCGAATGAAGATTTTCTTCTCTGGAGCGACCACGATGTCGTAGTTTGCTGAGATGGCCATGGGGGCGACGTGAATGGAGCTAGGAATTGTGAATGTCGCAAGCTGTTGGTGGGTCGTAGCGTCCCAGAGCGAGAACGATGAAGATCCGGAGATTGCGATGAACCCATTGTTGGGTGTCAGTGCGATATGGTGACTTTCTACGTCGCCAATGCTCCACTTTGAGAGTGTTGTCCAGGTGGACGTGCCGAGACAGTGAATATAGCCTTCCCTGGACAAGACGATAAGTTGCTTTCCATCGCTCGTCCAGGCGAGGCTTCCGTTCAATTCGCTGTAGGTTAAACAAATGAGGTATTGAGTAAGGAGTCGTCCGTCGCGGCCGTCGTAGATACGAACAGACTTGCGCTCGCACGTGGCTGTTGCGATAAATCGACCGTCCGGAGAGTACTTGACTCCAAGTATAGAATTGTCGTGTTCAAATGGGCCAAGTAATCGCTCGGAGGTTAAAAGTGACCAGACAGAGAGCGTGTCAAACGTTCCTGTTGCGACTCTTGTCGAGTCCGTCGGTGAGATGTCCACTGTCCTAACCACATCGCAGTCTGTTTGGAACTCGGTCACCTTTTCGTGATCTGTCGCGTTCCACACTGTCACTCGACCATCAAGTGTTCCAGCCACGATCCACTTTCCGTCCCGTGAGACTGCAAGGTCCAGGACAGGACTTCCAGCGTCCATTGGCTTCCCCGCTTCCTGGCCATCCGCCACTCTCCATCGTCGAATCTTCTCTTCTTCTCCTGCGCTCACGACGTACTTCCCGTCGGGGAGAAATTTTAATGAGTATATAATATCTTGAACAAAGTTGATCTCGATCTGGTTCGCGTCGACGATATTGGAGGCAAAGTTATTTTCGCTTGGTTCCCGAGGTCCCACTGGCACCAGTGCATTTTCGGTGGTCTTGGGTTCATCGTCTTTGCTCGCCGATGCACCGATCTGCTGTCCCCTGTCGAAGGGAGCTGGACTGTCCATCCCACTCGGTCCTTTTTCTCTTGTCAGTTCCCCAGTGCACCAATGATCTTGCCTGTGTATGTACTACTCACTGTCCCTCTTTTTCAGGCGCAACTTGGAAAACATATTTGGTAGTCTGGGTTTGGGCATGGTGCAAAGAGAATTCACCTTCGGTGTGCCATTATATCCGGGACTGCACGTGTTGGCTCACGCGTTAACGTTTTAACCCCGTGCCCTGGGCGCTTGCTTTCCATTATCAATACCGTTTAATACATCTAGTCGATTGTATTGATCACTATCGTACTACTTTTCGATGAAGCATCGCAAGCCCATTCATTGGTCACCGACTTTCCAAATGATCTTTTTCTCAAGTTTCCAATGTTGTTTTCTCTGCTACTCGTTTCCTATCTTAATGCCTCGGCTCCGCCATTTCACTACGCTTATCCGACATCGTCTTATCGCACATGGACACCCTGACATTTCACTGTACACCTGACAAATCAACTTTCCGTTACAACACGGACATTTTCAAGAGCCTAATGTATACCGTCTAACCCTCGAATACCCCATCCTGAGGTCCATCCGATTTTAGCGGGACATAAAAGGGTGCCGCAGTCAATCTCCAGGAAAACGAGGTATTCTACGTGGCCTCCCAACGTGTCAAGCGTTTCAGCATCTTTTCCACCAATACCCCTATGGCCTTCGGTCAGAGTCCTTTGTTTGTGTGCACAGAGGGACGTTTGGGCGGTCGTGCCTACTTGCTCGTCCGTCGGGACACCCTCTCCGAGGATCAGGGTCGGTCCATGGCTGTACAGTACGAGTATAGGGGCAGGTAAGGGAGCAGTGGGTAGCGGTTTCGTATCTGCGAAAGCTCTCGTCAGGGGGCTGCCGCTATCCTGACCGCTGCCCATGCGAGTCCGTTTAGGGTTCAACATTCAGTTACCAATTACAAGCCCTTTCGTGGGAGTTGGCCAGACTCGCAGAGGTGACTATGACGAGGCGCGACCCCGGATAGATTGGTTGCATAGAGGTTTGCACGAGTGGGGAGGAGGGAGGCTTTCTGCTCGAAGGAGGGGAGTGGTGGTGCGGGCACGCGAGGCCTTTTCCTTTTCAGGTACTCGCCTGCACTCCCCACGCTGGCATCATGGTATTCGGTATCCTCGACTTCCAGTGAGCCAATTTCTGGGATCCTACTCCCTCGTTCAAATGTGCCCCTCCCCAACATGCCTGCTCGGGAGAGGCGAAATTGAACCGCAGGTATATGGTGTTGCATAGTTTGCGGTCGGTCCCATTGTGAAGCTGACGTACATCATCCATGGGATTCAGATTATTCGTGGGCTGCAGTGATGAAGAAAATTGGACTCGGAAGGATAATACAGAAGCAATGAGTGAGGAAGAAAGCGAGGACACAAACGATCTCAGATAGGATTGATCGGAAAGCTTATGCCCATTTTGCATTCGCATTCGGCGTCTCCTTCTTTTCACATTTCGTCCTTCATACAGTGGAGCTCCCGTGCTCCTTGAATGAGTCGGCCTTTTCAACTATCGCCTGATCCGAGTTGCGCCCTCTGCCATTCTCGAACGCCGTCTTGTGTTGCTCGAAATGAGAGGCGTGTTTCCTGTCAAACGTGTAGGATCAGCCTCAGTCAAGGAACAGAGCATTATGTACGTACTCGGGTCCGACGATCGTGATGAGGATCACGAAGTAAGCGATGATTCCAATAACCCTGGACCTTGGCTAACCCAGGCACAGCAGTGAGTACGCCGTCTTCCATCTCTTACGTCTAAAAGTTCTTTCCACTAGCTAATTGGGGGAAGCGCACTTGTCAGACGAAACATACGAAACTAAGAGTGACAAGTACGCACTGGTTTCGATCTGAGTGGAAGCGGCCGAGATCATATCTGAGTCGTCGTAAGTTCACATTCATACCATCATTATCGCCGTAGTGCAAGATCAAATGACACGTACGTTCCCAAGCAGATAGGCAACACCAGATAACGTCGCCCTAATTGTTGGAGGAGACATCTCCGCTAATTGGATAGGAATCTAGACAAGTCAGGCAGGAACACGGGTTGCGTGATAAAAGGCAGCGTACGACTCCCCATGCACCCTGGACTCAGAACTGTATGCAGGATGCGCCGGTTGCGAGCGCTGAAAACGATTTAGGGAGAATCCAGAGTGGTATGAATGCTGACAATCAACATCGTGGATAAATGGTAGTGCAGGCAAGTGCCAATTCAATCAGTACGTACCGCCGACGAGCATAATTGAGATGCTGTGAGTGTTTCGGAAGACTCGTCAACAATAAGCTGGAAACCAAATCCACGTGACCACAGACACTCACACAATTCCTCCCTGTGGACGCTGGTCGCATGCATGTAAACCGACAGAGGTGACGTACACACCTCCCGATAGTCGTTGCGATGGTCGCGGCGTGTGTAGTAAATCCTTTCGATCTTCACAGATATGGATCCTACAGAACGAATTTCTCGATCAGCAATGTACAGAAGATTCTCCAAGTGCTACCACGATCTCACCTGGGAACCATCAAGAAGTTGAATCCTACGATGAGATGATAAACATTATCACTGAATAGACGCGCGACGACCAAATGTATCTTCGTTTCCTTCAAGAAAATGTAGCCGGCAGTATGTCGATGCATTTCAAATTCCGACAGGTTTGCTGAGTTCTAATATTGCTCAGATATATAATGGCCCAGCTCCCAAGCAAGTAAATGCAAGCTATTGGTAACGGGGCGTCCAAGCGCCCACGTCCCCAATTCCCTTGCATTTGACATCACAACCAACTCAAATTGAATCAGTTGATCTGTTCGGACTCGGAGTCGACGGAGTAGTAACATTTGCAAGTTGCCGAATAAGCTCTCATCAACATCGATATCGCTGTCATGGTGAGACCCAACGCCGACGCCAACTTGAATGTGAACTACGGGTCAACAAGGTAAGCGTGTGCTAGACGGACGGTTTTTCGGACGGTTAGATATTGATTGTCACAGTTCCCCTCCGCCATCGTATGACCCCTGGAGCGGACTGCCTCAGCACAATGACAACAGGCCATTGTTAGCCTGTCAGTCATCCAATCCACACTTGTGAGCATCCGTTGTTGCTTTCTCATCCGTTTTCTCTAACGCATTCCTTCGCGAGAAAGCAGACCACTTGGGATTCTCCAGAGACTAGCTCGGTGGATGAAAAGCCGTTCCTTCCTCGTGCTCCTGACAGTTCTCATCACCGTCGGCCTCTGTATGCACGAAATGCCGGTGACGTACTGCGACAGTCCTCTCGACAGCGGTGTACGTCAGCGCATCCGCGAGCAATGGAACGAGGAACTGCTCGAACACCAGCGTCAGGTCTACAAGCGGGAGTTTGTCGAGTCCCAGTGGAAGTTGGAGGACGAGCGACATGCAGAGCTGGTTCACGAATGGGAGCATGAGCGCGTGCAGCACGACTTGGAGGACGAGCGGCATGCAGAACTGGCGCGCAAATGGGAGTATGAGCGCTTGCAGCACGACTCGGAGCTGGAAGAACGCGTGCATCGCGAAGAGGAAGAGGACAAGCAGAGACAGGCAGTGCGACGTCGCGAATGGGAAAATGGGCGCATGCAGCACGACTCGGAGCTGGAAGAGCGTGTGCATCGCGAGAAGGAAGAGGACAAGCAGAGACAGGAAATGCGACGTCGCGAATGGGAGTCTGAGCGTGTGCAGCACGACTCGGAGCTGAAAGAGCGGGTGCATCGCGAGGAGGAAGAGGACAAGCAAAGACAGGCAGTGCGACGTCGCGAATGGATGTATGAGCGGATTCAACATGACTCAGAACTGAGGGAGCGCGCGCGGCGCGAGGAAGAGGAACGCAAGCAGCTTAATCTGTTTTGGGGCCACTTGGAGGCACATCAATGCAAGACTTACGGTGCCAGAGAATACACCGCAGCCCTCATGAATCTTCCGGCAGAATGGAATTGGGTTCGTGGCGTCGAGGCCTGCAAGGTTACACCACTTGAAATTCATGGGATCAAACTGATGCCGAAGAGTTGTGAACACAGGGTACGTGCTGGTGGTCGTTGGTAGATTCTGGGTTTGTTAGCGAGTTTTCAGGGAAGTGGTGTTGTCATTGGCATGTGGGAGATTGATCAGTTCGAACCGGATTGCAAGCCTTTGTGGACCTCGTATAAGGACAAGGAAAGCATCTCTCCGTTTGCTAAATCAGTGTCATAGCAGGATGCTGACGATTGAGACAGGGTTGTACAGCAAATGGATCTGGAAAGAAGGTATAACTCATCTGTCTTTTTTTTTCTTTGCTTTTCATGAAACATCCTACGACCAGCACATTGAACAATATTTGGAGAGCCTTCCAAGTGGAGGTGATTGGCGGGAATTCTGTGCCACGACGCCAACACGGTTCAATGAAATGGAATTCATAGGTGCTGATTGGTGCACTCCAGCCGTACGTGTAATCTAGCAAACGTTTGACCTCGCTCACAATTTGGGCGTGCTTGCAGAACAACGGAGTCTGGGGTTGGTGGATGATCGACGATGCTAACTGCTGAAAGGAAGGGTGTATGACTTGCGTTCTCATGGCTTGACCAACAGCCTTTTTCTTGTACGATGCTAACCTTGTATACTAAAATGCTCTCTTGTTTGAATTCGATGCTTTCGGTCCTACAGATACTGTTTGAATAACGACGACGTCAGACATCTACAAGTTCAGCATTGAAAAAAGGACTGCATGCTTTCCATAGGTGGCTGGCTATCGACAACTTGAACGACCAACCGTTCGAGGCCGGGTCATGCTTGAGTTTGTGCTCGGGAGCGCAAGATATATGTATCTGCACGCGCAGAGCTGAGAGAACATTGTCGCGCTCGATCAGAAGGTGGGCGGACCGTTGATACCTTGATTAGTTGACTAGTCAATGAATCCAGATGGTGGTGTCAACAGACGTAATGCAGGCTGAGGGGGATGTCGAATACCACGAGCGCTGCTTTGAACCAGGTATAGTCGTTTGTTTGCTTTGCTGGGAGGCATAAATATGGAGCCCTGTGTCGTGACACTTCCAACGGCTCCTCCCCACCCATCTCTTGTCACATTTACATCGAACCAACCCCGCTATTCCTTTGCAATGCCAGTAAGTTTGTCCAGAGTGGAGCTTAACCTCAATAACATCTTATTAGTTTTGGGGGATGCCTACTCGTTTCTGGCACCGCTCGGCCGCTGACATTGTGCGCGAGCAACCTCGGAGGAGCCGGTAAGCTTGTTGAGAATGGAGCTTAAGTTCGATAACACCGTGACCTTTGGCAGGATACTGCTATAACCTTGTACGACGTGGCCGCTGACACTGTGCGCGAGCAAGCCGCGGAGGAGCCCATCCAGGAGAGTGCCATTTGGGCAAGTTTCTCTTCCAATTTCACCTTCGCTCGTTTGATAAGCTGCTTGTCGCAGTGGGCCAAGTCGGTGTGGGACTTACGTGCCTCTGCGATTGTCGCCGAGCAAGCTTCAGAATGATTCGAGATGAACAACAGCAATGGAGTGTTCACATGCAAAGTACAACGAAGCTTCCTTTGTTGTCCGTGTAATGGTGTATTTCGTTTGTAAAATCCTATAACTGTGCGTGATTGTGCCTCGAATCGTTGCGTGGTGTCCGAGTAATTTCGTGCGACACGAGAAGAAGTGGATTATCTCACATTGCACTTGACGCGTGCTTTGAAATATTCTCTTGGAAGGAAAAGGTCATTCGAGTAGATACGATAGGTGTAGTTCGGAGATGTAGGAATTACAAGCCAGTGCAAGCCAAGATCCAACGGCGAAACAGTTTCGTTACATAGTACCTTGAATGTCAGCGAGAAGAGAACAAAACGAGCGGGTCGAGGAGAAGAAGTAGAAAAGGACAAGGAAAACATGAATACAACAAAGCAACCACTGGAGCGCCTACTCCAATGGCGGGACATAGGCCAAGAGATATGTAAATGTAACGAAATTCGTCATCGCAAGATTCAAAGCCAACAAGGCACGACTACTGCACATCGACCGAACCAATGCTCTCCGACAACTCGCTCAACGACGTCTCCGCCCCAATCTGAACCTGGATGAAACTGTCCGTCGCCACACGTTTGTACTGCCCGCGCTTTTGTGAGGCGAGCAAAAGTGCGCCAAAAAGTTGCCGAAGTCGAACGAGCATCCGTAGTGCGCGTACGTTTAGATCAAACAGAGCATCATCGCCAGAGAAGTCCTCATCGAGCAGGGGACGGATCCACGGATGAACGAGGACGAGACGCTGTGTCCCGAGTGAGTTGTCTTGGGTCTCGATCCGTACCTCGCCGAGAATTGGCACCGTCGCACGATAAATGTGAAGGCTCGAGTCGGATTCGGGAACAGTGAGACGAGCGAAATCAGTGAGGCGAAAGACGAGTCCAGGGAGTCGAAGTCGACCAGAAACGAGGGATAGCGAGGGGAGATCAAGGAGTTGTTCGTATAGCGCAACGATCGGAGAGGGATCTGGAAAGCATGATTGCAAGTCCTTGACCATCTCATTCATCTCGGCGGCCTCTAAGGCTTGGGGCACATGCGGAGGCCGAAAATGGTCGTATACAGTGAGATCGGAGGGCAGGTAGCTTCTGGTCGTGCTACCTGAGTTTCCGGTCCAAGAAAGAAGCGTGACATCATCCGACTGCGTCAGGATGTGCTCGAGGAGCCGACGGACTGCTTGCTTGCCCTCGCCGTATATGACCGGGAGTGAGACGTCAAAGATTCCAAACAATGAGTATGCGATATCTTCTTCCCGCGTTGTCTGGCGCTTCGAAGCCAGGTACAGCTTCTCGCGCACCCTATCCAATCCCGGCTGCAGTGTGGCAAGTTTCTCCGTGGCGAACTTTGTTGCTTGCTCCATCTCCGAGAGAATAATGGGGGATTCCTTGTGATTAGGGATGTCCAGACCGAGGTATGGCTTCCAATCCTCCCTGTAAAACTGAATGACCCTCGAAGCAATGTACTCCTGGTACGTCCACCCACGAGTGTTCCAGATACTTTTCCAAAGATCACCTTCTTGTTGCGACTCGGATAGCACACCGAGGAGATGGACGATTGTGAGAGCTGCGTGACAGTACCACCGAAACATGGCGACGACAGATTCTTGCTGAATCCCCTTGTCCGCCTGATTGACGCAGCACGTATCACTCCATGCCCATTGGAAACGGCGAGATTGGACCATATTACAGAAATTGACGAGCTTCTCGATTGTGGGGGATTCGGGTAGTTCATAGATCGAGATGTCCTCGACCATCTGAGATGTTGGCTCAGCAGGCTGCCACCTGTGTGAGAACATCACATATCGATAGAATTTCGCGACCTCTTGCTTGATGCGCGCATAGTCGAGACGATCATGGGTAGTCATTGCAGACCGAAGTTTGTCAAAGATCAGTTGGTCCTCAAACGCAGCGGCTTGCTGTGTTTTATCATAGAGACGACCAGTGAGGGCGTTGATGAGCACGCGGGGAATGTCACGGATGGTGTCATCGACAACTTCTCGGATGAGTGCAGTCGTGTCGAGATATCGACTTCGAAGCTCTGATATCAAAACAACATGAATTTGAATTTTCAGGCGGGTTTCATCCAATGGGCTCACCACAAACATATGGGTCCGTCGAATTCCTCATAGTCGACGACATCATCTGGAATGCACTGAACGCCTGCCTGTAACGGCACATGCTATGTAATACAGCATGTCTCTTCTGGTACCCTTTGTAGTTTGACGGGTCATGTTCAATATCCTGATCATACCATTACCGCGGTCAACCACACACCATATAAAATAAAATCCGTACCTTGTAGCACTGACAAGTTCCTCTTCCAGTAAACTTGTTCGCGCCTTGCAGCATTTCACAATGATATCATTGATGTTTGTCGGATAGAGCGAGAGTGCGCTCGAATAGTATCCGATGGCTGTGCCATGGTCCTTAGCCATGTCAGCGTGGTTCTGGAGCTTCTCGACCCAACGACGTCGGAAATCTGAAGGGATTCTCAGATCGCCCTTCATGTCACTGATGAAATTACTCACCGAGTTCCCATTGCGGCCAATCATCGAGGGCCTGAGTCTCCTCTAACTGGTCGTTCTTCATCTTTTGGAAGCATTCGATCATCTCTGTGACACGATCGTCTTCTTCTAGAACATCACAGACTGCCCGATAAAGATGAGATTTTGAAAACATGAACTGAATGGCATGAGGACTGTGAAGCCATTCTAAACTATTATGCAAACCACTGCGTACCTTGTCTGTGCCTCTTAATATTTCATTGACTGAACGAGAACGCAACCCCATCCTCGCCCATCGCACTAAAATGGAATTGGGAGGCGAAGAGGTGAGCGACAATATAGCACAGTAGGCTGAAAACGCCTCGACATGTCTCTCCACAGTTGACGCATCGTCACCAATGGCCTGAAGCCGTGATATGCATTGGTTCCTGAAACCTGACAGCAAGGAGTAACTATACATACTACGAAATGACGCACAGACTCACCTTCAATCCAGTTCATGATCAACTCATTGTGCTGCGGATCCTCACTGTGAATGATCTCAAGAAGATGCTGTGCAGCATCGTATATGCGATCACTGGCAAACATGGTTTCACATTGATGCTTCTCCTCGTGTAAGCGCAGGGTACATTGTGACGCAGCAAGTTGGTTGGTGAGTTCTTGGACGGATTTCTCGAGATTGTATATTTTTCGTTCTGTGGACGGCGCACAACAAGTTAGTGAATCCTCGGCCGGGCCAATAATAAACGCACCCGAGTCTTCCCCTAGGCGGATGGTTTCATTCAATTGATACTCTGCATTGACAGGCAATTGTCAACGAGGTGGGAGTAACACGTCGATTGAACGCACTGAAGTTTTCTTCTCGTGCGCGGAGAGATTGGATGGTGTGATTGAGGCTTTCTTTTTCCTCGTTGGCGATAGCAAGCTGGTCACGGAGTTCTTGAACAGATGTATCTGGATTTGCTACAGTCTCGTCTGATTGATTCTCTGCGCATTGAGAGGCGACCGTCAACGAGGTGTGAATGAAGACAGAGAGAACGCACTTGTGCTATCGTGCTGTGTGTGAATGGCGGATGAAGCAAGCTGGTCACGAGGTCGCTCGAGACTCGCAATGCTCGTTGCTGACGGAAGTGAATAATAGCACAAGGCAGCCAGCTGGTTGATAAACGCACCTTGACTTTTATTCCTAACGAGGAGGGGCTTCACTGCGTCTCCGAGATCAACGTTTTCCGTACTTGACCGGCGGAGTTCTGGCACCAAGAGAATCTATCGAGTCGAATAAGAAATGACATCTGATAGCAGTTATGAAACTTACGTTGTCGCGGGAGTGTGAGGGAAGGATGTCCAAAAGGTGTCGAACGATTATTTTGTTCTCTGGAGCGACTACGATGTCGTAGGTTGCTGAGATAGCCATGGGGGCGACGTAAAAGGAGCTAGGTATTGTTAATGTCGCAAGCTGTTGGTGGGTCGTAGTGTCCCAGAGTGAGAACGACGAATCTCCGGAGGCTGCAATGAACCTGTCGTTGGGTGTCAGTGCGATATACCATGCTTGGTCTTTGTCGCGAATGCTCCATCTGGAGAGTGTTGTCCAGGTGGACGTGCCGAAACAGTGAATGTCGCCTCCCGAAGACAAGACGAGAAGTTGCTTGCCATCGCTCGTCCAGGCGAGGCTTCCGTTCTTTCCGACGTTTACATGAATCGGAAATTGGGTAAGGAGTTGACTTTCGCGGCTGTCGTAGACACGAACAGATTTGGAATTCCGCGTGACTGTTGCGATGAGTCGTCCGCGAACTTGACTGCAACCACATAATTGTCGTGTTTGAATGGATCGAGCAGTCGCTAGCCAGTTGAAAGTGACCAGACACAGAGCGTCTTGTCTTGCGCTCCGGTTGCGATTCTTGTCGAGTCCGGTGAGATGTCCACTGCATTCACTGGCACTTCGCTGTGCGCTTCGAACTCGATGACCTTTTCGTGATTTGTCGCGTTCCACACCGTCACTCGACCATCTGCCGACCCAGCCACAATCCACTGTCCGTCTTGTGAGACAGCGATATCTCCAACAGAACTTCCAGCGCCCATTGGCTTGCCCACTTCCTCGCCATCCGCCACTCTCCATCGTCGAATTTTTTCTGCTTCTCCTGCGCTCACGACGTGCTTCCCGTCGGGGAGAAATTTTACCGACCGTACGACATCTTGAACATTGATCTCGATCTGGTTCGCGTCGACGATATTGGAGGCAAAGATATTTGCACTTCGCTCCGGAGGTTCCACCAGTGCATTTTCGGTGGTCTTGGGTTCATGATCATCGTCTTTGCTCGCCGATGCACCCACCTGCTGTCCCCTGTCGAAGGGAGCTGAGCTGTCCATCCCACTTTGTCCTTTTTCTCTTGTTAGTTCCCCAGTGCACCAATGATCTTGCCTGTGTATGCACGACTCACTGTACCTCTTTTTCAGGCGCAACTTGGAAAACATATTTGGTAGTCTGGGTTTGGGCATGGTGTAAGGAGAATTCACATCCGGTGCGCCATCATCTGTTTCACCTAAAAATGAAGATGTTCGCTCACGCATTAACCCCGTGTCCTGGGTGGTTGCTTTCGACTACATCTCGATTTTACCGATCGCTAATTTGCTATCGCACTACTTGTCGACGAAGAAAAGGCCATTCATTGGTCACCGACTTTCCAAATGATCTTTTTCTTAAATTTCCAACATTGTTTTCTCTGCTATTCGTTTCCTATCATTACATGCTTCGGCGTCGTCATTCCACTGCGCTTCAAATTATCCGGCACCCTGACATTTCACTGCACACCCAACAAATCAAGTTTCCATCACAACACGGACGTTTTTAAGAGTATGATGTTTACCGTCTAACCCTCGAATACCCCATGTTGAGGTCCATCCGATTTCAGCGGGACATAGAAGGATGCCGCAGTCAACCTCCGGGAAAATAAGGTATCGGTATCCTAGGTTGCCTCCCAACGATCAAATGCTTCAGCATCTTTTTGACCAATTCCCCTCACGTGCGGGAAATGAACCGGTTGGCAAGCTTCGGCCATAGTGCTTTGTCTGTGCGAAGAGAGACGCTCGGGCGGTCATACTCGTCCGTCGGAACACCCCTCTCCGAGGATCAGGGTCGCGCCATCGGGCAAGCGATTTACAGTACGAGTAGGGGCAGGTAAGAGAGCAGTGGACAGTGGTCTCGAGCCTGCGAAAGTCAGGGGGCTGCCGCTACCCCGACCGCAGTCTATCCGAGTCCGTTTAGGGTTCAACGTTCAGCTACCAATTTAAAGCCTTATTGAGGGAGTTGGCCAGACTCACAGAGGTGACTATGGTGACATAGGAGAGCTGCTTCCTGCTCGAAAGAGAGAGTGGGAGGGGCGGAGTCTCACAGGTGGTGTGAGCACGCCTTTTCAGACACTCTCCTGCATTTTTGCGTCCCCACGTTGGCACCATGCCAACACGGGCTTACTCTTCGCCATCAATTCCGTACAACAAAAAGCAACACAGAGGGATGGCTTTGATGAGCTACTTGCCCAAGATCAACTCCCGTGTGGCGAAGACGTGCCAGTCCTTCACCCCAGAGCACATCTGGTTGGTGTAATCTCTCACTCGCAATGCCGTTTTATGGAAGGAACATCAGTACGCACTCGGTTTACAGTTACCATGTGACTTCACTTTGTCAATGCAATATTGCAATCTCATACGAGTCCGAGTCTTGTCTATTCACATCGTTACAGTAGGTCGCGTATAGGTTGCGAAAGGTGGATGTCCTTTCAGCCCCTGTTTCATTATTCGTAATATCATCCTCTACAGGTTGAGTGGTCTTCGAGGCCGGGATCCCGGATTGTGAGGATATACGGATTTCGTGCGACACGCGAAGATAATACAAAATGGTTTATGTCACTTTGGACTTGATGCTTGACGACTGGTACGAGATGCCGGAATATCTGTTGAAAGGAAGAGGTCATTCGAGTGGATGCGATAGGTGCAGTTCGGAGATGTAGGAATTACATTTACACGCCAGTGCAAGCCAAGATCAAACGGCGAAAGAGGTTCGTTACGTAGTACTTTGAATGTCAGCGAGAAGAGAGAACAAGACGACTCGGAGGAGGTCGAGGGGACGAGTGACAAAGAACAAAAGAAAAACATTGAATACAACAAAGCAACCACTCGAGCGTCTACTCTATTGGCGGGACATAGGCCAAGAGATATGTAAATGTGACGAAACGCGTCATCCCAAAATCCAAAGCCAACAAGGCACGATTACTGCACGTCGACCGAACCAATGCTCTCCGACAACTCACTCAACGACGTCTCCGCTCCAAACTGAACCTGGATGAAACTGTCCGTCGCCACACGTTTGTACTGCCCACGCTTTTGTGAGGCGAGCAAAAGTGCGCCAAAAGGTTGCCGAAGCCGAACGAGCATCCGTAGCGCGCGTACGTTTAGATTAAACAGAGCATCATCGCCAGAGAAGTCCTCATCGAGAAGGGGACGGATCCACGGATGAACGAGGACGAGACGCTGTGTCCCGAGTGAGTTGTCTTGGGTCTCGATCCGTACCTGGCCGAGAACCGGCGCCGTGGCACGATAGATGTGAAGGTTCGGATCGGATTCCGGAACAGTGAGACGAACGAAATCCGTGAGACGAAAGACGAGTCCAGGGAGTCGAAGTCGACCAGAAACGAGGGATAGCGAGGGGAGATCAAGGAGCTGTTCATATAGCGCGACGATCGGAGAGGGATCAGGAAAGGATGATTGCAAGTCCATGACCATATGATTCATCTCGGTGGCCTCTAATACTTGGGGAACATGCGGAGGCCAAAAATGGTCGTATACAGTGAGATCGGAGGGGAGGTAGCTTTTGGTCGCGCTACCTGAGTTTCCAGTCCAAGAGAGAAGTGTGACATCATCAGACTGCGTCAAGATGTACTCGAGGAGCCGACGGACTGCTTGCTTGCCCTCGCCGTATATGACCGGGAGTGAGACGTCAAAGATTCCAAATAGTGAGTACGCGATATCTTCCTCCCGTGTCGTTTCGCGCTTCGAAGCAAGGTACAGCTTCTCGCGCACCCTATCCAATCCCGGTTGTAGTGTGGCAAGTTTCTCCGTGGCGAACATTGTTGCCTGCTCCATCTCCGAGAGAATAATGGGGGATTCCTTGTGATTAGGGATGTCCAGACCGAGGTATGGCTTCCAATCCTCCGTGTAAAATTGAATGATCCTCGAAGCAACGTACTCCTGGTAAGTCC
Source organism: Leccinum subgranulosum (assembly GCA_038091575.1). Classification (NCBI taxonomy): domain Eukaryota; kingdom Fungi; phylum Basidiomycota; class Agaricomycetes; order Boletales; family Boletaceae; genus Leccinum; species Leccinum subgranulosum. The sequence goes on along the minus strand of JBBPOS010000081.1, from coordinate 41,135 downwards.
ACCCACGAGTGTTCCATATGCTTTTCCACAGATCGCCTTCTTGTTGCGACTCCGAGAGCACACCGAGGAGGTGAACGATCGTGAGTGCCGCACGACAGTACCACCGAAACATGGCCACTACAGATTCTTGCTGGGTGCGGTTGTCGGCCTGGTTGACACAGCACGTATCGCTCCATGCCCATCGGAAACGGTGAGATTGAACTAAATTACAGAAATTGACGAGCTTCTCAATCGTGGGGGATTCGGGTAGTCGATAGATCGAGATGTCCTCGACCATCTGGAACGTTGGCTCGGCAGGCTGCCACCTGTGCGAGAACATCACATATTGATAGAATTTCTGGACCTCTTGTTTTATGCGTGCATGGTCGAACCGATCACGAGTAATCATCGCTGACCGGAGCTTGTCGAAGATCAGGAGTTCTTCAAATGCAGCAGATTGCTGTGATTTATCACAGAGATGACCAGTGGCGGTGTCAATGAGCACGCGGGGAATGTCACGGATGGTGTCATCGACGACCTTCCGGATAAGTGGAGTCGTGTCGAGATATCGACTTCGAAGCTCTGATATCAAAATAACATGAATCTGCATTGTCATGCGGGTTACATCCAATAGGCTCACCACAAACATATGGGTCTGGCGAATTCATCATTGTCGACAACATCATCTGGAATGCACTGAACGCCTCCCTGTAGCGGCCCATGCTAAGTAATACAACATGCCTCCTCTGGTACCCTTTGTAGTTTGACGGGTCATGTTCAATATCCTGATCATACCATTACCGCGGTCAACCACACACCATATAAAATAAAATCCGTACCTTGGTAGCACTGACAAGTTCCTCCTCCAGTAAACTTGCTCGTGCCTTGCAACACTTCACAATGATATCATTGATGTTCGTCGGATAGAGCGAGAGTGCGCTCGAATAGTATCCGATAGCTGTGCCATGGTCCTTAGCTATGTCAGCGTGCTTCTCGAGCTTCTTGACCCAACGTCGTTGGAAATCTGACGGGATTCTCAGATCGCCCTTCAAGTCACTAGTGAAATCATTTACCGAACTCCCATTGCGGCCAATCACCGAGGGCACGAGTCTCCTCTAACACATCGTTCTTCATCTTTTGGAAGCATTCGATCACCTCCGTAACACAACTTTTTTCTTCTAAAACATCACACAGTGCCCGATAGAGATAATGTTTTGAAAACATGAACTGAATGGCACGAGGGGTGTCAAGCCATTCTAAACTATTATGCAAACCACACCGTACCTTGTCTGCGCGTCCTAATACCTCATTGACTGAATGAGAATGCAGCCCCATCCTCGCCCATCGCACTAAAATGGCATTGGAGGGCGAAGAGGTGAGCGACAATATAGCAGAGTAGGCTGAGAACGCCTCGACATATTTCTCCATAGTTGCCGCATCGTCTCCGATGGCCTGAAGCGGTAATATACATTGGTTCCTGAATTCTGACAACAAGGAGTAAATATACATACTACGAAATGTCGCACAGACTCACCTTCAATCCAGTTCATGATCAACTCATTGTGCTGTAGATTCTCACTTGGGGTGTTTATAATCTCAAGTAGATTCTGCGCAGCATCGTATATATGGCCATTGACAAGCATAGTCTCACATTGACGCTTCTGCTCGTGTACGCGCAGGGCACATTGTGACGCAGAAAGCTGGATGGTGAGTTCCTGGACGGATTTTTCGAGATCGTTTATTTTTCGTTCTATGGATGGCGTACAACCAATTAGTAAATCCTCAGCTGGGCTGATGATAAACGCACCCGAATCTTCCCGTAGGGCCCTGATGATTTCATTAAATTGATACCCTATGCGTTGAGAGGCGATTGTCAATGAGGTGAGAATGACACATGGATTTAACGCACTGGAATTTTCCTCTTGAGCACGAAGAGATTTGATGGTGTGCCTGAGGCTTTCTTTTTCCTCGTCGGCCATAGCGAGCGGTTCACGGAGTCCTTGAGCAGATGTATCTGGATTTGCTACAGTCTCGTCTGATTGATTCTCTGCGCATTAAGAAGCGACCGTCAACGAGGTGTGAATAATGAAGACAGAGAAAACCCACTTGTGTTATCGTGCTGTGTGCGAATGGCGGATGAAGCAAGCTGGTCACGAGGTCGCTCGAGACTCGCAATGATCGTTGCTGACGGAAGTGAATAATAGCACGAGGCAGGCAGTTGGTTGATGAACACACCTTGATTTGCATTCCTAACAAGGAGCCTGAGGGGCTCCACCGTGTCTCGGAGATCAACGTTTTCCGTGCTTGAGCGGCGGGGTTCTGGCACCAAGAGAATCTGTCGAGTCGAATAAGCCATGACATCTGATAGCAGTTATGAAACTTACGTTGTCGCGGGAGTGTGAGGGAAGAATGTCCAAAAGATGTCGAAGGATGATTTTCTTCTCTGGAGCGACCACGATGTCGTAGTTTGCTGAGATGGCGATGGGGACGATATAAATGGAGCGAAGGAATGTGAATGTGGCAAGTTGTTGGTGGGTCGTCGCATCCCAGAGTGAGAACGACGAAAGTCCGGAGGCTGCGATGAACCCATTGTTGGGTGTCAGTGCGATATAACATACTTGGTCTTTGTCGCTAATGCTCCATTTTGAGGCTGTTGTCCAGGTGGACGTATCGAGACAATGGATGTAGCCCTCAGACAAGACGAGAAGTTGCTTTCCATCGCTGGTCCAGGCGAGGATTCCGTTCAATCCCTGGCTTACATAAATAGGAAATTGGGTAAGGAGTCGACCGTCGCGATTGTCGTAGACACGAACAGACTTGCTGTTCCACGTGGCTGTTGTGATAAATTGTCCGTCGGGCGAGAACTTGGCCGCGAACACAAAACTGTCATGTTCGAATGGGCCAAGCAGTCGTTGGCCAGTCGAAAGTGACCAGACACAAAGCGTCGAGTCACCTGATCCGGTTGCGATTCTTGTCGAGTCCGGTGAAATGTCCACCGCATACACCCAGTCACTGTGCGCTTCGAACTGGGTCGCCTTTTCGTGGTCTGTCGCGTTCCAGACCGTCACTCGACCATCTTTCGTCCCAGCCACGATCCACTTTCCGTCCAGTGAGACTGCAAGGTTGAAGACAGTACTTCCAGTGTCCATTGGCTTGCCCACTTCCTCGCCATCCGCCACTCTCCATCGCCGAATTTTTTCTGCTTCTCCTGCGCTCACGACGTGCTTCCCGTCGGGGAGAAACTTCACCGACCATGTGATGTCTTGATCATCGATCTCGATCTGGTTCGCGTCGACGATATTGGAGGCAAAGTTGTTTTCACTTCGCTCTGGAGGTTCCACCAGTGCATTTTCGGTGGTCTTGGGTTCATGATCATCGTCTTTGCTCGCCGATGCACCCGTCTGCTGTCCCCTGTCGAAGGGAGCTGGGCTGTCCGTTCCACTCGGTCCTTTTTCTCCTGTCAGTTTCCCGTGCACCAATGATCTTGCCCATGTATGCACTACTCACTGTACCTCTTTTTCAGGCGCAACTTGGAAAACATATTTGGTAGGCTGGGTTTGGGCATGGTACAAGGTGAATTCACATTGATCCTGTGCGCCATCATCTGTTTCACCTAAAAATGACCATGTTCGCTCACGCATTATTTAGTAACCGTTACCCAGTCCTGGGCGTTTGTTTTCGACTACATCTCGATTTTACCGATCGCTATCGTACTGCTTATCGACGAAGAAAAGCCCATTCATTGGTCGCCTACTTTCTACGTCTTTTCTCAAAATTCCAACATTGTTTTATCACATTCTTCGGTGAGGAACGCTTCGGACCCACGAACCGCGTCGTCTCTATAGCAGGCCATCAATTTGTCTTGCTGAACGCACCGGGACTCGTGGAGGAAGACTATCGCCGGCATGCGCACGGTCGAACCTACGGTCACTGGACCCCACTTCCAGGATGTCCAATCGACTTCATAATGTCGATCTCTGATCAGGCCAACGAACTCGCGGCCCAACCAAAAATACTACTTAGTCACATCCCTCTCTCTCGACCGTCGAGCAAGTCCTGTGGACCGCTGCGCGAGAAGGGCACGATACGCAAGGGAGCAGGGCACGGGTATCAAACTATGCTCGGAAAACAGATGACCGACTTTTTGTTGAACGTTTGGCGGCCATCTGTGGTGTTCAGGTGAGCCCTACTCTTTGTCGAGTGTCGATTCGTGTCGATAACTTTGTGGCTAGTGGCAATAATCGTGACTATTGTGAAATTATACACGGGTTCTATCATGTTCGAAATGACGTGCCGCCAGGCTTGGGTGTCACTGTCACCTGAACAATGGGACTGCTGTGAAATTGTGCTTGACAGTTGTGGGACGTGCCCCGGACCTGTATCTCACCTCTAGTGTCTCGACGGATTACTGCGTGATTGTGCTCAATTTTAGGGCTTACACGTTGTTTGGAGCATGGAAATGGGTAATCATGCGCACGCTTGGTTTAGCTGCCAGTGTTATCCGAAGTATTGTGCTCTTTTCATAAGCAAGGTTGAGGCCGACAGCCTGCATCATGTATACAGTCTAACCCTCGAATACCCCATCCTGAGGTCCATCCGATTTTAATGGGATATTGAAGGTCAATCTCCGGGAAAACAAGGTATTCTACGGTGCCTCCCTACGGTCAAGCGCTTCAGCATCTTTTCGACCAATTCCCCTCGGTAAGCTTCGGCCATAGTCCTTTGTTTGTGTGAAGAGGGTCGCTCGGGCGGTCATGTTCGTCCGTTTAGGGTTCAACGTTCAGCTACTAATTTTAAGCCCTTTTGTGGGAGTTGGTCAGACTCGCAGAGGCGACTACGGTGATACGAGGCGCAAGCCCGGATAGATTGGTTGCATAGAGGGGTGCACGAGTGAGGAGGAGGGAGGCTTCTTGCTCGAAGGAGAGTGAGGAAGAGAGGGGGGGGTCTCCACAGGTGGTGCGGGCACGCGAGGCCTTTTCAGGCACTGTACTTTTGCGTCCCCACATTAGCGTACGACGCCCCATGCACCCTGGACTCAAGACTGTGTGCAGAATGCGCCGGTTGCGAGCGCTGAAAACGATTTGGGGAGAATCCAGAGCGGGACGAATGCTGACAATCAACATCATGGATAAATGGTTGTGCAGGCAAGTGCCAATTCAATCGGTACGTACCGCCTACGAGCATAGATGGAGACGTGTGAGTGTTTCGGAAGACTCGTCAACAATAAGCTGGCAACCAAATTCGCGTGCACGCAATATAGCATCCCCAAGTACTAGCTTGTATCTCCGCCAATGATGCCATCCCTTTTAATTGGAAAAGAATGGATCAGGCGATCTTTTCAACCAACACGCACATGACCACAGACACTCACACAAATCCTCCCTGTGGACGCTAAACTGACAGAGGTGTCGTACACACTTCCCGATGGTCGTTGCGATGGTCGCGGCGTGTGCAATAAATCCTTTCGATCTTCACAGATATGGATCCTAGAGAACCAATGTTTCGATCAGCAATGTCCAGATAATTCTCCAAGTACTACCACGATCTCACCTGGGAACCAAGAGACAAGAAGTTAAATCCTACGATGAGATGATAAACATCTTCACTGAATAGACGGACGACGACCAAATGACGCACCAGCCATGAGCAGAATGGCATATATGTAAAACATACAATGACTCTTGAGCATCTTCTTCGCTCTCAAGAAAATGTGGATCTCCTTAGCACGCACAGAACGAGCGGCAGTGAAGAGCAAGGACGACCTGGTCCAAACCATGGCGCGGCGGCCACGAGTGCCGGATGTGGGGGATGATCGATGATTGATGATCAATGATCGTATTCGATGCATTTCAAATTCCGACAGGTTTGCTGAGTTTAAATATTACTCAGGTATATAATGGCCCGAAGTCCCAAGCAGTATCCTCGAGCTATTGGTAACGGGGCGTCCAAGCGCCCACGTCACCAATTCCCTTGCATTTAACACCACAACAAACTCAAATTGAATCAGTTACTGTCAGCAGCGCATCTCCATTCTGCGGTACGCCAATTGGTAGGTTGATCTATTCGGACTCGGAGTCGACGGGGTAACATTTGCAAGTTGCCGAACAAGCTCTCATCAATATAAAAGCAACATTGATATCGCTGTCATGGTGAGACCCAACGACGCCAACTTGAATGTGAGCTACGGGTCAACAAGGTAAGCGTGTACTAGATGGACGGTTTTTCGGACGGTTAGATATTGATTGTTATAGTTCCCCTCCGCCACCGTATGACCCTTCGAGTGGACTGCCTCAGCACAATGACAACAGGCCATTGTTAGCCTGTCAGTCATCCAAACCACAATGGTGAGCACCCGATGTCGCTTTTTCATCCGCTTTCTCTAACGCATTCCTTCGCGAAAAAGCAGACCACTTGAGATTCTCAAGAGACTGGCTCAGTGGACGAAAAGCCGCTCCTTCCTCGTGCTCCTGACAGTCCTCGTCACCGTCAGCCTCTGTATGCACGTGATGCCGGTGACCTACTGCGACAGTCCTCTCGACCGTGGTGTACGTCAGCGCATCCGCGAGCGATGGAATGAGGAGCTGCTCGAACACCAGCGGCAAGCCTACAAGCGGGAGTTTGTCGAGTCGCAGTGGAAGTCGGAGGACGAGCGACATGCAGAGCTGGTTCGCGAATGGGAGTATGAGCGTGTGCAGCACGACTCGGAGCTGAAAGAGCGTGTACATCGGGAGGAGGAAGAGGACAGGCAGAGACAGGAAATGCGACGTCGCGAATGGATGTATGAGCAAATTCGACATGACTCGGAACTGAAGGAGCGCGCGCGGCGCGAGGACGAGGAACGCAAGCAACTTGATCTATCTTGGGGGCACCTTGAGGCACATCAATGCAAGACTTACGGTGCTAGAGAATACACCGCAACCCTCATGAATCTTCCGGCAGAATGGAATTGGGTTCGTGGCGTCGAGGCCTGCAAGGTTATACCGCTTGAAATCCATGGGATCAAACTAATGCCGAAGAGTTGTGAATACAGGGTACGTGCTGGTGGTCGTTCGCAGATTCTGGGTTGATTAACGAGTTTTCAGGGAAGTGGTGTTGTCATTGGCGTATGGGAGGTTGATCAGTTCGAACCGGATTGCAAGCCTTTGTGGACCTCGTACAAGGACAAGGAAAGCATCTCTTCGCTTGCCATTTCAGTGTCATAGCAGGATGCTGACTATTGAGACAGGGTTGTACAGCAAATGGATCTGGAATGAAGGTATAACTTACCTGTCTTTTTTTTTCTTTGCTTTTCATGAAACATCCTACGACCAGCACATTGAACAATATTTGGAGAGCCTTCCAAGTGGAAGTGATTGGCGGGAATTCTGTGCCACGACGCCAACACACTTCGATGGAATGGAATTCATAGGTGCTGATTGGTGCACTCCAGCCGTACGTGTAATCTAGCAAACGTTTGACCTCACTCACGATTTGGGCGTGCTTGTAGAACAACGGAGTCTGGGGTTGGTGGATGATCGATGATGCTAACTGCTGAAAGGAAGGGTATATGACTTGCGTTCTCGTGGCTTGACCAACAGCCTTTTTCTTGTACGATGCTAACCTTGTATACTTAAAATGCTCTCTTGTTTGAATTCGACGCTTTCGGTCCTACAGATACTGTTTAAATAACGAGGATGTCGGGCCCTATCTACAAGTTCAGCGATGAAAGACGGACTGCATGTTTTCCGTAGGTGGCTGGCTGTCGACAACTTGAACGACCAGCCGTTCGAGGCTCGGTCATGCATGAGTTTGTGCTCAAGTGCGCAAGATACGTGCATCTGCACGCGCAAAGCTGAGAGATATTGTCGCGCTCGGGAGTTGGTCCAGGGGCGGACCGTTGTCATCCCTCAGTGTGTCGGGCTTGTGATGCGTGTGTACTCAGTATGCGTCGTTTCGGTCAATGGACCGTTCGTGCGCCCGCCCGCACTGAGTATCGCACAGCAAGCATCATGACTCGGCATTGATACCCGGTGTCTTCAAAGGTTGATGTTTCGAACAAGTTTCGAATTACGCCGACTGGTGGGCTGAGTCTCAATAATTTGGCTTCTCAATCCGTTCCCACTGCCATGGCATCAGACTTCTGAGGTTGATATGCATCCAGACCAAGATCCCCTACATTTAGGTATGTAAAAGTTACACGGGGGCACCCGAGCAACTTCTTGTACACGTTGTGTCCCCGTTTTGTTTCAAACCTCTGTCACAACTTTCACTTGTCACTCGACCACGTACCCCTTATTTCATTCCGTCGGCCATCGTCTAAGACTCTAAGGGAACCCCTCTTCCTCACTTTTTTTTTTTCCAACGCATTTCGCCGACAAGTAGGTAAGTGATCTATCCACCAAAGAGCAAACCAACGCCCAAGTTTTGTGATAAGATTGGTATCCGTATCACCACTGTAATGGTTACACACTACGGATCGACCGGGTAAGCGCGGCGGTCGTAATTGTTTTGAACTACTCATTCAATGTAGGACCGAGCACAGTTTGGAGCCGCCCCCGCCTACGAGGGGGCTACCTCATCCAAATGACGGATCTCCAGTGGATCAGTCGAGGCCATTGTTGTAAGCACATCTCTCTCTCTCGTTTTCCTGAAGCTCGTCCATCTTATTTGACGCCAAAAAGCGGGCTGATTCCCAAAAGAATGATAACGTGGACAAAGCGCGTTTCTGTCGTTGTGATGCTCATCCTCACCGTGGGCTTCTTCATGTACGCGATGCCAGTGGGGTACTGTAACAGTCCTCTCGACCCTCGCGTGCCTGAACGTGAACGCGAAAAGTGGAGCAAGGAGCTGCTCGAGCACCAGAGACAGGAGGCTCAGCGTGAGTCACGATGGGCGCAGGAAGATGAGGAACACGCGGCGCTGCTGCACGAATGGGAGCAAGAGCGCGCTCAGCATAAGTTAGATCTGGAAGAGCGTGCGCGGCGCGAGGAAGAAGAGCACTGGCGGCTGAACTTATATTGGGGCCGTGTGGAAGCGCACCAGTGCAAGAGTTACGGCACAAGGGAGTACACTGCAGTCCTTATGAATCTGCCGGTCGATTGGGGACACCGTCGTGTCATTGATGCATGCAGGGTTACACCTCTTGAAGTTCACGGGATAAAGCTAGTTCCAAAGAGTTGCGAGGACAAGGTAAGTGGTAGTAACCGTCGGAGGATTCGGGGATGTGATTAACAAGTTGTTAGGGTAATGGCGTTGTGACCGGTCAATGGGATATTGATCAGTTCGAGCCGGATTGCAAGCCTATGTGGATCTGGTACAAGGACAAGGAAAGCATCACCTTTCTGCACCAAGTCATCTAATACCAAAATGCTGATGACTACAGCAGGGTTGTACAGCGGAAGGATCCGGAAAGAGGGTAAGGTCAATCTATCAGATTTCTTCGGTTCTTGAAACATCCCGCGACCAGCTCATTGAACAATACTTGGAGAACATTCCAAGGGGAGGAGACTGGCGGGTATTCTGTACCACGACGCCGGCACGTTTCGATGGAATGGAGTTTACAGGCGCTCAGAAGTGCATTCCAAACGTAGGTGTAACCCAGCACGCCCTTTCCCTTGCTCACTATTCCGGGATACTTGCAGAACAACGGAGCCTGGGGATACTGGGAGATCGACGACGCTGACTGCTAAAAGGGTATATACATGCACTCGCATGAGCTGAACACCATGCAAACGTTGTTTCTTGTATAACACTGTCCTTGTTTTCTAAAATTCTTTCTTGTTCCAATTTGTGTGGTGACCGTTTATTATCCAACGTCCACGATCGGAGTCGGCTACGCTGGTGTTCCGAATCATGAGACGTACAAATTTGCGCAGGAACTTGGGATGTTGCGAGTCTCACGGAGCGAAACGATCGAAAGTACCGCGTAACCAGCGGGCATCACTGTTGACAACGATCGGCCTTATCTAGACATGCCTTCTTAATAAAGGCTGCAGAAACGCCTGTAGTGCGTGTGATAGGAATGTTTGTTGTTTCAAGGCGACGACAAAACGCTCATCTGCACGCAATGAAAAGCGACCCGGGGGTTACGGGTGGCTTTCCATTGGTCGCGGATTCTTCTGTGGGTAGATCGGTTGTCATGATCTCGCCAGGAGCAGGTCGGTGGAGGCTGCTTGAAACGTAGTACTACGGCAGTTCTGGAAGCACCTCGCTTCAGAAAAGTGGAGGGAGTCCCTGACACCAAGAACACGCATCCGCCTCATTGTAATGACGTTGTGTCCTGGCTGTTTCTTCTATATATTATCTGCACCGTTACTCGCTTGCAACCCATTTCTGCGAAGTGTATCGTTTCCCCCTGACATCCTAATACTCATAGAGCGTCGCAGTCTTATTCATTCCAATCCACTAGTAGTCTACGTCACCTTCAATTCTGGGCTTCACATCGTGAGCGCACTGATTCGATTATTCAAGCTGAACCACGTTTTCATCCTAACGTTACCCAAGTGGTTAGATTGAATTCGACGCTTTCTTAGATTTTTCGGTAATATCGACATCTATATCAGTGCAGTAATGGTGAGATTCGGTCTGAACGGGACAAACTACGGTTCGACCGGGTAAGGCCAGTGCACTTGCATCGACTTTGAACGACTCAGCGTAATGTCATTATCCAACACAGAACGGAGCAAAGACCGGAGCCACCACTGCCGCAAGCCTCGACCTCAACTCCATCACCCCCTGGAAGTTGGCCTTTTGGATTCAAGTCCTCCGGGAGCGGACTACCTCACCCAAACAGTCGCAGGGAGTCCGAGTCTACTCGGAGTCGATCGACGTCATCACTGGTGTAAGCGGCACACTTTCTGCTTTCCTGTCATGTCTTTGGAATCTGACTATATTCTTTTAAAAAAAAGGTGGATGGCTTGGAAGTACAGACACCTGTTTTTCCCACTCCTGACGCTCTTCACGGTCTTCGCAGGCTACTTTCGAGTTATCCCAGGGATGCCGTTGGAGTTAGACTGTGGTGAACCATTCGACATCTCCAACTGCACGCTTAAATGGGGCCAGGAGCCGTCGTCTGAGCACCCGCCCACTAAACCCAAGGTTGCTCCGTTACGATCAAAGTGGGAGGTCATCCACTTGAAATCGCGATGGCACTGGGAGGACGAGGAACATGAGGCGCTGCTTCGCGAGTGGGAGCAGCCTGACACGTGGCCCAACGGTAATTTGTTTTGGGGACACGTGGAGGCGCATCCATGCAACATTCTGCACGGAACCAGGGAGTACACCGCCGTTCTCATGAATCTTCCGACTGAGTGGGAAAGGTTTCATGGCCTGCCGGTGGAGGCGTGCGGGGTCACGCCTCTCGAAATCCACGGGGCTAAATTGATGCCAAAGAGTTGCGATGACAGGGTAAGTGGTACTCGTACCAGTCGCTGGAAGATGGATTAACAACTTTTTCAGGGTAATGGCGTCGTGATTGGTCTATGGGAGATCGATCAGTTCGAAGCAGACTGCAAGATTTAGTACTGGGGGGAGTTTGATGATGAGTCTGACCCGGGTGTTGCCAGATATATATAGCCTATACGTACCGTTTCTTGATCAATGTACAAACATTGTTATTCCTTGTTCAACGTTCAAACTTGAAACTGGCCTTGTGTTCTTCGCTCTGGGTCGACTGGGTGGCTGTCGGAAGTCGCGGAAAGAGTGCCATGGGCTGAGTTTGAAAGAGGGTCTGCTATGTCAAGTCGTCGTAGTGATGTTCGTGGCACTCTGACCTTTGTCTGAATGAATGCATCAAGTGCTGCCTGAACATAGAGCAGCCGGAGTCTTAATGTGGTCCATTTCAGATTCCGATCTGTGGCGTTGAAAAGTTCACTTTTTGTTCCTCGATGCTGTACTTTATCACTGATACAGATTGATCAAGATCACCTTGCAAAATCATGGTGAGATTCGGCACGAATGCAAACTACGGGTCGACTGGGTAAGCATGCGCTCCGGTATTTTTTATCTGCATTGTCCATTTATGACGACAGGTCCGCCCCACCGCCATACGCTGGATTTACCACCCCCAGCGAGCCACTACCCCATTTTGATGATGATTCTTCACTTATTGATCCATGGAGGTCATCGTCGTAAGCCCGTGTTAATTTCATCTTTCCCGAAGACTTTTTTTCAAGAAAAGTGGGTTACTCAGGGTCTTCAGGAGAACGGCGTGGATGACTATGAAAAGTCGCACCTTCGCCGTCCTCCTGACGCTCGTGCTCTCCGTGGGCCTCTGCTTATTCACTTTACCCGTAACGTATTGCAACGACCCTCTCGACCCCAACGTGCGCGAGCGCGCCCGCGAAGAATGGAGGAACGAACTGCTCGAGCATCAGAGGCAGGTGGCGGAACGGGAAATTGACAAGTCGCGATGGAACTGGGATGTCGAGAAACACGCGGCGCTGCTCCGCGAATGGGAACAAGAACGCGCTCAGCATGAATTGGAGCTAAAAGAGCGCACACGTCATGAAGAGGAGGAACGGGCGCGACTCAATCTGTTTTGGAACCGCGTGGAGGCGCATCAGTGCAAGACTTACGGAACTAGGGAGTATACCGCTGTCCTTGTGAATGCTCCGACCGAGTGGAGAAGTAACCAGCTCGTTGAGGCATGCAGAGCTACGCCTCTTGAAATCCATGGGGTCAGATTGACGCCACAGAGTTGTCAGCTCACGGTATGAGGTAGCCATTCAGAGACAGATGGGTGATTAACGAGTTGTTAGCGAAACGCTGTGATTGGTGTATGGGAGATCGATCAGTTTGAACCAGATTGCAAGACTTTCTGGAGCTGGCAGAAGGACAAGGAAAGTCCCACCCGCCACATCAACTCATCTATACCAGGACACTGATGGTTACTATAGGGTTGCACATCAAAGGGATCGGGAAGGAGGGTAAGACCCAATTATCATGCATTTTTAAACTCTCTTTGAGGTGTCGTGCCATCAGCGTATTGAGCACTGGCTAGACAACCTTCAAGATGGAGCAGACTGGCGGGAATTTTGTGCTACCACCCCAGCACGTTTCAACGGATTGGAATTTTCAGGAGCTCAAGAGTGCACTGGAGCTGTAGGTGTAAACCAGCATTCTTTGGACCCAACTTATGGTTCGACCAATTTACAGAACAAGGGAGCCTATGGCTACTGGGAGATTAATGACATCAACTGCTGAAAGGGCAAAGGCACATGTGCATTACCCATTGCTTTCACGTTTTAACCATGTTACATGCAAAAGTTTCTCTTGTACAACAAGTTTGGCTTTGTGCACCATATTATGTAGTTAAAAGATGCTGTTTCGTTGGAATTCGATTAGCTGTGCTCTTTCTGGTGATTGCCCGCGGATCGGACTGCAAGACGCTGATTTGAAGTTTTTTGAAACGTTCACTCGGGCACGAGGTCACCACGGGCTTTCAAGTCCGCACCTCCAGCGACGCGTCTACATATGTGAGTTTTTGCCCTAAGGACAATCATCGCCGAGTCGTCGGAAGCGGTTGGCCATGATGATGTCCACCAGCTCATAGTCCTCTGCGACGATGGAACCGAACTGCAGAGTGTGTGTGTTAGGACCGCCATATCATATCCTCGGCGTGGGCTTGGCCAAGCACACGCTATGCTGACGGCAAAATACGATGTTCGAATGATAATATTAACTTGAATATTGCCAATATGTTCAAGGAACTGGGATGCCAAAGGATACTTGTGGCGTAGTTGCCTGTCAGTCTCAACTCCCGAGTTATATTGGGACAAGGGCCAAACTTAGAGCGCGCAAGGGCAATCCATTGATACTGTATATGAGCGCCCGGAAGTTGCCATGTCATTTGGGCAGGAACAAGTTGAGGATAAAAATAGTATTTTATTCTTTAGAAATTAGGAATTAGCACTGTTCAACCACCACAACTTAATGTCGAATACCCTGGAGGCAGGCTGGTCACCCTCTTCCTGGAGGTCAAAACATGCCGCCCAGGTGGGTAACATTGTCGATTATGATTTTGTCATTTGGGACTTAGCCACAAGCACAATTCCACGTGTTGCCATCCTCTTCACAGGCAGTAAACTACCCAGACGCAGAACATCTCTCCAGGTTTGCCCTCTTTTGTGGTCGATGTCTTCGGTGATCGTAACTTTCTAATGCGAAAGTGTGCTCGCGAAGATCAAGACCCTACCACCTCTTGTGACTCCATCTGAGGTTCTCCTTCGATCTTCCTTTTGATCACCTCATTCAGGAATGCTGATGAGCTTCGGATTTCCAGATCGAACGTCTTCGTTTCCAACTATCAGCAGTCCAACGAAACGAGGCTTTCCTTCTTCATGCAGGAGACTGCGCAGAGAGTTTTGATGCATGTACACAGGTGTGCCTCACGTTGTTTGTTCCTGAGCACACACGGTTTCTGATCTTGTGTGACAGCAAAACATCTCTGCGAAAATCGGATTGATTCTCTCTTTTTCTCTCATCCTCATATGGGGTGCCCGCCTACCCGTCGTACGTTAGAGAAATTGCTACTACAATCCTCTCCAACAACTGTTCTCATTGGAGCCGCGCAGGTACGCGTCGGCCGCATTGCGGGTCAGTACGCCAAACCAAGGAGCAGCGGCACGGAACGAATCGGGGATAAAGAAGTCCTCAGTTTTAGGTGCGTTAGGCCTTCTTGAGCAGATAGGCCATTCGTCACGGACAAAATTCGTTTAGGGGTGACAATGTCAATGGGTAAGTCTTTCATCCTTCAACATCAACACGGCCTCCACAAACGAGCTGTCTGTCAGTCTGGATCCAAATGACAGATCGCCTGATCCACAGCGACTTCTCAGGTCAGACGTGACAAGAGGACCTCATACTAGTTGTCTCACATTCGAGTAGTGCCTATTTTCATTCCACGGCAACCCTGAACTACGTTCGCGGATTGCTTACCTCGGGCTTCGCCTCGCTGCATCATCCGCGGGATTGGTCTCTCTCCCATGTTCGCTCACCTTCCCTTCGGTTGGTATCACAAGACAGTATTTCCCTTTTGCACGGCTGATCGACATTCCATAAAATTTTACAGAAGTGAATTCGAGAAAATCACAGAGGGTCTTTCGGATGCATTAGATTTCACCCGTACGATCGGCGTCGGTTCGGGTGGAGAGAATATGCCTTTTGAACGTGGTGGCGGCCGTGGCGTCCTTGGCGAGGTCGATTTCTACACAAGGTGCGTCCACGGTACTGCGCCTACGCGGCAACAAATACTGATATCGTTTCGGGGCCAGTCACGAAGGTCTCATGCTTGACTATGAACAAGCGCTCACCCGCGAGTTCCCGCTCGAAGGGTCAGAGTCTGTAATGTCACAAGAAAGGGGCTATTATAATACATCTGCACACTTTCTGTGGATCGGCGATCGTACCCGACAACTCGATGGTGCCCATGTGGAGTACTTCCGTGGTATTCGCAATCCCATCGGAATCAAGGTTGGCCCAACGTTGACTAACGAAGAATTGACTCGCCTACTCGAAAGTAAGGAAATACATACGTTTCCATCGTTGACTCAGTTCAAGTTCCTGAGCATTATTTACCGCACTTCCTCAAAAATTTCCCCACTGGTTCACGACCTCAAGTCGTTAACTCTAACAAGGAAACTGGTCGGGTCACTCTGATTACACGCTATGGTGCTGGAAAGGCAAGAGTTCTCTGTTTCCATGGGATTCCTGTATGATTTTATTCTTCTGATGCTCTCAACGGCGTGTGATTTCAGATAGAGAACCATCTTCCGGGCCACATTCAAGCCGTGCAGGCATCTGGGCACCCAGTGATCTGGGTGTGCGATCCTATGCATGGCAAGTACGTCGTTCACGCTCTTTCCCACATCAACGATGCTAACTGAGAGCACTCGGCTGTTCCAAACTCGAACTGGGACTTCCAGCACGCTCACATCAGGAAGTGGTCTCAAGACCCGTCACTTTGGAACGATAATCAGCGAGCTGACCGCCTGCATCAAGATCCACACCGCCTGCCGTTCGCGCCTGGGCGGCGTCAGCCTCGAGTTCACGGGCGAGCTCAACGACGAAGGGTTCAGCGTTACTGAGTGCCTCGGCGGTAGCATGGAGCTCAGTGAGGAGGAACTTGAGTTGAGATACCAAGTGCGTCCATCATCCTTCTCTATGCTACCTCAAAAAACGCTAAATCCCTAATGTCTCTTTCCCGAACAGTCTTTCTGTGATCCCAGGTTGAACTTCGAGCAATCGTTGGGTGAGTCGCGCGGTAATCAATCAACACTGTCTGTTAACACGCTCGCGTGCTCCTACATAGATGTTGCGTTCTTGGTGTCTAACTACTTCAAAGAAGCACGTCGTGGAACGGACGGAGAGACCAACATCTATACCGCACTCGGAGGGGGAAAATAAATGGAAATGGCTTATTGATGGATTGCAACGGAAAAAGAGAAAGAAAGGAAACACAAGATCTATTGTAACATTCACATCCAACAAAACCCATCAATCCCTTGCAATGCCGGTGGTAAGCTCATCCCTCCTGTTTTACTTTCGCTTGTTTGGCAAACTGCTTTTCGCAGGGGTAGTTTGGAGTGCGATCGTGCCTCGATTGTCGCCGAAAAAGCGTTGGAATAAATTTAGGTGGATGTTTGTTGTCAGTCACGGTAACCGTGTATTTCGTTTCTGAAATGAGCGTGATTGTGCCTTCGTTTCATGGTGCCCGAGTATCGCAGGCCGAAAGATATGGAACAATTCTCATATTAGTTCTTCTGTTTTCGAATCTCCGTGAGGAAGTCATGAGGAAATTGGTAGAATACAAATACAAGGGACGAACCTGTCACTTTGTTATTCGAAGTGCATTTACTAAACACTGCTAGTTTGAAGGCTTACACTCTCATCACGACAACCTATTGAAGACCCAATGTTTCGAGTGGACAACTAGGCATTGGTGCCCGTAACTGCCGAATTGCGTAACTTGCACTGGAAGGTGGTCAAGGTCGCTTTGCCTCACATATGTAGGCACTAGATCAATGAATACGTACTATGATAAGTCGCAAGGGAAGATCACGTATGTTAAAGAAAGAAAGGAAAGAGGACATGAGCAGGATGAGGAGACAAAGCAGCAGAAGAACATGAACAACCGTTCGAAGGGTGGGATAAGGCCAAGGCACGATTACTGGACGTCGACCGTACCAATGCTCGCCATCAACTCACTCAACGACGTCTCCGCCCGAATCTGAACCTGGATGAAACTGTCCGTCGCCACACGTTTGTACTGTCCGCGTTTTTGTGAGGCGAGCAGCACTGCCCCAAAAGGCTGCCGAAGCCGAACGAGGAGCCGCAATGCGCGTGCGTCGAGGTCAAACAGAGGATCGTCGTCAGAGAAATCCTCGTCGAGTAAGGGACTGATCCATGGATGGACGAGAACGAGGCGCCGTGTCCCGAGCGAGTCGTCTTTGGTTTTGATCCGTACCTCGCCGAGAATCGGCGCTGAGGCACGATAAACGTGAAGGCTTGAGTCGGATTCGGGTGCCATAAGACGGGCGAATTCAGTAGGGAAGAAGACGAGTCCAGGGAGTCGAAGTCGACCAGAAACGAGGGACAGTGATGGAAGATCAAGGAGTCGGTCATATAGCGCGATGATCGAAGAGGGATCGGGAAATGATGATTGCAAGTCCATGACCATCTGATTCATCTCGATGGCATGTATGGATTTAGGAACATGGGGAGGCAGAATTTGGTCGTACACAGTGAGATCAGAGGGGAGGTAGCTTTTTGTCGTGCTACCAGAGTTTCCGGTCCAAGCGAGAAGCGTGACATCATCCGACTGCGTCAGGATGTGCTCAAGGAGACGACGGACTGCTCGCTCGCCCTCTCCATATATGACCGGGAGTGACAGGTCAAAAATTCCAAATAGCGAGTATGCGATATCCTCCTCCCGTGTCGTTTGGCGCTTCGAAGCCAGGTACAGCTTCTCGCGTACCCTATCCAATCCCGGCTGTAGTGTGGCAAGTTTCTCCGTTGCGAACTTTGTTGCCTGCTCCATCTCCGAGAGAATAATGGGGGATTCCTTGTGATTAGGGATGTCTAGACCGAGGTATGGCTTCCAATCCTCTGTGTAAAATTGAATTACCCTCGAAGCAACATACTCTTGGTACGTCCACCCGCGAGTGTTCCAGATGCTTTTCCAAAGATCGCCTTCTTGCTGTGACTCGGATAGCACACCGAGGAGATGGACGATCGTGAGTGCTGCATGACAGTACCACCGAAACATGGCAACGACAGATTCTTGCTGTATCCCCTTGTCTGCCTGATTGACACAGCATGTATCGCTCCATGCCCACCGGAAATGGCGGGATTGGACCATATTACAGAAGTTGATGAGCTTCTCGATTGTGGGCGATTCGTGTAGTCCATAGATCGAGATGTCCTCGACCATCTGGAATGTCGGCTCGGGAGGCTGCCACCTGTGCGAGAACATCACATATTGATAGAATTTCTCGACCTCTTGCTTGATGCGCGCATAGTCGAGACGATCATGGGTAGTCATTGTAGACCGAAGTTTGTCAAAGATCGGGTGTTCTTCAAATGCAGCAGCTTGCTGTGTTTTATCACAGAGACGACCAGTGACGGTGTCGATGAGCACGCGGGGAATGTTACGGATGGTGTCATCGACGACCTTTCGGATGAGTGGAGTCGCGTCGAGATATCGAAGGTCTGGTGTCAAAACAACGTGAATTTGTATTTACACGCGGTTAGGTCCAACGAGCTCACTGCAAACTTCGGGCTCTGCTGAATTCTTCATCGTCGACAGCATCATCTCGTATGCACTGAACGCCTCCCTGTAGCGGCCCATTCTATGTAACACGGAATGTTTCCTCTTGTAACCTTTGTAGTTTGATGTGTCGTGCTCAATAACCTGAGAGACCATTACTACCATTAACGGCACAATGTACGAGACAACGTTATACTTTGGTAATGCTGACGAGTTCCTCGTCCAGTAAAGCTGCTCGTGCCATGCAACATTTGACAATGATATTGTTGATGTTTGTCGGGTCGAGCGAGAGCGCGCTCGAATAGTATCTGATGGCCGCGTCATGGTCCTTGGAATCCATGACTGTGTCAGCGTGGTTCTCAAGCTTCTTGACACAACGTCGGTGGAAATCTGGTCCAAGAGATCATCAGATCGTACTCAATGTCATCAGTGAGATTAGTCACCGAGCTCCCATTGCGGCCGATCATCGAGGACATGAGTCTCTTCTAACAGATCGATCTTCATATTTTGGAAGCATTCGATCGCCTCTGTAACACGATCATCTGCTTCAAGAACATCACAGACTGCCCGATAAAGATGATACTTTGAAAACATGAACTGAATGGCACGAGAACAGTCAAGCCACTTTAAACGACCATGAAAACCACACTGCACCTTGTCTGCGCCTCTTAATATTTCATTGACTGAACGAGAACGCAGCCCCATCCTCGCCCTTCCCACTAAAATGGTATCAGGAGGTGAGGAGCTGAGCGACAATATAGCAGAGTAGGCTGAGAACGCCTCGACGTGTTTCTCCGCACTTGACGCGTCGTCTCCGATGGTTCGAAGCCGTGATACGCATCGGTCCGTGAATTCTGACGGCAGCGGTTGAGGATACTATAGCACGAAACGATGAAGACACTCACTTTCAAGCCAGTTCATGATCAGCTCATCGTGCTTGAGTTCCTCGTTCATGATGTCGAAGATGTCGAGAAGACCTTGTACAGCATCATATATGCGACCACAGGCATACATAGCTTCACATTCATGCTTCGTCTCATGCACGCGCAGGGTGCATTGCGACGCAGCAAGCTGGTTGGTGAGCCCTTGGACGGTTTGCTCGAGATCGGCTATTTTTCGTCCTATAGATACAGAAACGGGGTCAAAGAGATATGAGTCGGGATGATGATAGACATACCTGAGTCCGTGACGATCCTGACTGTTTCGTCTAATTTAATCTCTGCTCATTGGGAGGGGACTGTCAACGGGGCGTAAACGAAGACAGAGAGAACGTACTTGTGCTTTCATGCTGAGTGCGAAGGGACTGGTTGTCTCTGTCGGATGAAGTAAGCTGGTCACGGAGACGTTGAATTATTTCCTCGAGACTCGCAATGCTCGTTGCTGACGGGAATGAATAACAGCATGGGGCAGTCAGCCGGGCAGTAAACACACCTTGACTTGCATTCCGAACATCTACGGCCTCCACCGTGTCTCCGAGATCGATGTTTTCTGTCCTTGCGTGGTAGGTTTCTTCTGGCTTCAGAAGAATCTGTTTGACTCGAATAAGTGATGACATCTGATCGAAGATGTGAAACTGACGTCGTCGCGGTAATGTGAGGGAAGAATGTCCAAAAGATGTTGAAGGATAATTTTCTTCCCTCGACTAGCCGCTATGTCATAGTCTGGCGAGATGGCCATGGGCGAGACATAAAGGCAGCTAGGCACGGTGAGTGTCGCAAGGTGTTCGTGGGTTGTAGTGTCCCAGAGTGACAACGTGGAAAGTCCGGAGGTTGCAATGACCCTGTCGTCGGGTGACAGTGTGATACAGTCTCCGTCTCCAATGTTCCATTTTGAGAGAGTTGTCCACTGCTCGATACAGTAGATGTGGCCGCGAGACAACACAAAGAATTGCTCGCCATCGCTCCTCCAGGCGAGGCTTCCATTCAATCCGTCGCTTACATAAATCCGTGGCAAGTCTGCGACGAGTTTGCCGTCGTGGCTGTCGCAGACACGAACAGTCCTCGCGGCAGTTGCGATGAATCGACCGTCGGGTGAGAACTTGACCGCGGACACGGGAAAGTCGTGTTCGAGTGGGCTAAGCAGTCGCTTGCCAGCTGGAAGTGACCGGACACAGAGCGTCTTGTCTTCCGAT
This sequence comes from Leccinum subgranulosum, assembly GCA_038091575.1. NCBI lineage: Eukaryota > Fungi > Basidiomycota > Agaricomycetes > Boletales > Boletaceae > Leccinum > Leccinum subgranulosum. The sequence goes on along the minus strand of JBBPOS010000081.1, from coordinate 20,280 downwards.
CCAGTTACGATTCTTGTTGAGTCCGGTGAGATGTCCAGTGCTGTCACCACATCGCTGTGCGCTTTGAACTGGGTCACCTTTGCGTGGTCCGTCGCGTTCCACACCGTCACTCGACCATTTTTCATCCCAGCCACGATCCACTTTCCGTCCAGTGAGACAGCGAGGTCTCTAACAGGACTTCCAGTGTCCATTGACTTTTCCACTTCCTTGCCATCCGCTACTCTCCAGCGTCGGATATTTCCTTCTTCTCCTGCACTCACGACATGCTTCCCGTCGTGGAGAAACTTGACCGACCATGTCTTATCTTGTACATCGATCTCGATCGGGTTCGCGCCAACGATGTTGGAGGCGATAACCTTTTCAGCAGGTTCCGTCAGTCCCTCATTTTCGGTGGTCTTTGGTAGATCGTCTTTGCTCACCGATGGATCCACCTGCTGTCCACGTGTGCTGTCCACCCCACTTGGTCCTTTTCCTCTTGTCAGTTCCCCACCGCACAAATTATCTTGCCCATGTGTGTACTACTCACCGTCGCTCACCGTCAGGCGCACCTCGGAAGACATACTTGGTAGGCTAGGTTGGGGCGTGGTGCAAACAGAATTACGATCATATCATCTGATAATACACGTGTTTTTGCTCATGCATTTGCCCCGTGCCCTGGGCGCTTGCTTCCATCTACATCGTCGATGTGTAGGCTACCACACGCAAGGTAGAATTGAGTTTGAAATAAGTTCTCACGCCGCTAAGTTCACTACGATGAATCCCGTCTATCATGCCAGCTTTCCTTTCGACGCGGATCTGACAGATCTCATCCTCATGATGATTTCCGATGTCCACAGTCTGCAGTCCTTCGTGTCATGCTCCAAATTTGTGTACAACGTCTTTGATACCCGCCGCACCTCGGTCCTTCGCGCAGTGGTGTCCAACCAACTTGACTCCACAACCCCACCCGCAATGCGACTCCTAAAGGTGATGCTCAATGTCGATTCTCATTGGAACGGTTGGCTTTCTCCGCTCCCTGTTTCCAAGCTTCCCAGAGAGGAGGATTTCCAGCCCCACGACCCGTGCGGAGTCGTCGTCACCATACGCGAAGCGAAAATCCTTGCAGCTAACCACGATGTCGTCCAAGAGTTCGAATCTCTCTACAGCTGGAGGTGATGGTTTTTCGCGCGTCACCACATAAAGTTCTTGGGCGCTCATGATCATGCCTGGTCACACGGGTTCTCGTGTTGCAGAAATAAGGATCCTCGGTCGACTTCAAGCCGGCTCACGCCTCAAGAGTCCGTGAGTTTCCAGACGGCGATGTACAGACTATGGTTCATCTGCGTCTTGTACGGCCGCTCTGCGCCCGCGAATCGCGTCGGGAGACGTGCGTCTAAACGTCGCCAGCAGGATGTCCTGACAGACCTTGGGAAGGCGCAGGTCGGATTTATTCAGAGTTTCGAGCATGATCAGATGGCTGCGCTGCTCGAGGTAGGGAGGTTCATGATGGAGTTGGCGACGTGGGCTGTAAGAGCGGAGTTTTTGCCTCAGCAAAAAAGTTGGTTATCATTCTTCTTTCTTTTCTTTGTCCATCATCCCGACTTTTCGTGTTACTGAGCTTGACTGGAAAGCGAAGAATATCATTCCTTGGAAGCATATCTCGTTTGGTCTGGCCCCAGAGCGACGCTGCGAGCCTTCCGAGGCGATTTAACGAGCGTTCTAGACCGGAAAGTGGTACCTGCTCTGGCTTCGTCCTATGAGCAGTTCTGCGAAGTCCTGAATGCGGCTCGTTTGCCCCTGCAATTGAGGACTGGGATCGGGATCTTGGCATCCCCGTTTGAATGTTTTCTGAGAACCCTGAAATGTAGGTTTTCACGATATCAATCTTGACATGGCTGAGTATGGTTCACGTGCAGGCAGCCGATGCGCACTGGCGGCTCCCGAAGGCTCATGCCTGTGGAACGAATCAAGTCGGTATTTCGTCTTTCGTGATGTGTGAACTAGGGGATTATGATCGACTGACGCAGGCACGACTTCAGACTGGTCCTTCTTACACGGGATAGTTCCGCCATCAGAATTTTTCGATTTCATGGATATTCCTTGGTGGAACTCGTATACCGACGCGAACATATTAAAGAAGATATGTCGGGATACCCCATACTCGCAGATCGTCGGCAAAGTTTTTGTGATGCGCTCGGAAGCATACAGAGATTGGGAACCACGACATTGGCTCTGCATAGCTTGCCTGCAGACGTTCATGCGCGACAATATAGAGGCGTTTTGCCGATGCCCGCATCACGTTTGATTTTAAATGCAAGCTCTGGGGTTTACTTTCTTCTCTCCGCCATGCGATGTACACCGTCATTTAATAATTATTCGGAACGATTCCACTCCATTGATATCCTAGTAGATAACTCCCTTGGTGTGAACGAACTGGGTTCAACCCGCAGAAGAAAATAATCATAAAAAAGTGAGGTCATGCCAGGACTCGAACCTGGGTTTTGGGAAGACAGTATCAGAATCCCAAGTGATAACCGCTACACTACAAGACCGTTGCTTTTTTGGCGTTTTGGTGACTCATCAACCGTCCATCATCCAATATATCGCAATGCGCTCAGACAGACTCCTGTTGACGTCGCTCAAACGTCGCTGATCAGAAATAATAGAAGGTGAGTTTTTCCTACTACTCGTTTTGCCCGAGTCTGATGACTCTCGGTGTGCACTGCGCTTCGAGTTCAAGCAAGACATCCACCGCTGATCAGGGGTCATGCCAGCTAGGCTGCTAGAAACGCAAGACCTCGCTACCTGTGATGTGGGCGCCGCAATCGGACGTTCTAAACTGGTCACTATTAGTACTGTATGACAGTGTATGTAAGTAACTCACTAACAGTTTGACGTACTCGGTTACTCAGAGCCGGGCCCACGAGTGCAGGGCACCGACGCCAGTTGTCGTACACCACTACCACGCTTTTTTTATCCGTACGGGCATCGCACCTACACCCCCTTGCAATGGCTTCGAACAAGAAAGCCAAATCCCCTGGCAGGTCGAAGAGTAATCCAGGCGCACGTGATCACGATTCAGACGCGTCGCCGAGTGCACCACGCGTGTTGGCTAATTTCCCAGGGTTGATCAAACCTAGTTCACCTCGCCCATCTATCCCGCGAACGCCCTCGACAGCGACGACAGCGACAACGAAGACAACAAGGCCATTGACAACGACGCAGCCCGCCACGACAACAAAGAGTCACTCCGATAGCGACCCCCCTCCAACCTCCATGGAAACACCCTCCACATCCAAACTAGCCCGACCCATATTCACACCCAAGCGACCGCTCTCGGTCGTCTCTGGTAGCGATCTGACCACTCCTTCCATCTTCAACAACACCGTCAAAAAATACAAAGCTGTCCTCTCGTCCGAATCTCGGGTCCGAAGCGTCAAGGCGGCCCCCCATGCATCGCTTGCACCCGTTCCAGGGACCCCGACAAAGCAAGGCGATGGGTCCCGACCCAAAACACCGTCCACCCCGAGGGGCACGAGTCCCGCGCCAGGGTTGTTCATGAGTGCTGGAGACATGTCCATGGACGTGAGTAGGGTCGACCCCGAGGAAGCTCTGGTCGATTTTCAAACGATCGAGCCGGGGGATATCTCGGCGGACATTGACGAAAGCCAATTGCCCATTCCTGAACACGGCAAGGAGGATAAGGTTCTCGTTTCCGTTCGGTGCGCCTTTTTCGTTTTCGGTGGGCGTGGATGCGTGGCGAAACGTGTGCTCAGTCGAAACTTTCTTGCAGGATTCGCCCATCGACCGTACCGAGCGCCTGGGATAGATCCGTCGCCAACGCTATCAAACTTTTGCCACAGCATTCCAAGACGGCACTTAGCCCATCCCCGGAATTCAACTTTGATGAGGTCCTTACGGGGTCTGAAAACAAACCAATGTACAACGCCGTCGCGAAAAGCCACGTGTGGGCAGCGATGGAAGGCTACAATGCCGTCATATTCGCGTACGGCCAGACCGCAAGCGGAAAGACTTTCACGCTCGTAAGCACTTTCTAAGCGAGCCTCTTTCCCGATCGTGCTCAAGCGTGCGTGCGTTCAGTCTGGAAACGATCAACAGCCCGGTATCATACCCAGAGCTATGAAGGATGTCTTTTCTCACATCAAGAGAACGCCAACGCGCGAATATTTGCTTCGTTGCTCGTACCTTGAGATTTACAACGAAACGATATACGACTTGCTTTCTCCGCCTTCGGTGTCGGCGACGCAACCCGTGCAGATCGTTGGACAGGGTGTCCTAGCACCTCTTCGAGAGGAGGTTATTACCAGTCTCAAGGGCGTACGCGATGTGATGGAAAGAGGGGAGAGACATCGCAGGACAGCAAGCACGGACTGGAATGAGAGGAGTAGTCGGAGCCACAGCGTGTTCAGGCTCGTGATCGAAAGTAGAGAAAGGGGGGAGGGGAAGGCGGAGTCAAGTGGCAGACTAACACCAGGCATGCGCCCACCAACACCGGGAGGGACAAGATTGCAAACAATCGGCGGTCGGAGTGTACAGATGTCGGTGCTGGTAAGGACATGTTCTTCATCTGACATAAAGTGTACTGAGAAAATCCCTGCCTTAGAGTCTGATAGATCTTGCTGGATCCGAGAAGGCGACGTCGGACAAGGAAAGAACGCGAGAAGGAAAGTATATCAATACCAGGTATGGTTCCCAACGTACCTTGCGAGAATGGTTGACGGATAAAATTCGCCAGTCTTCTTACCCTTGGAAGTGTCATCGGTACTCTGGCAGAAAATGCCGCCAAGAATAAAAAGTATGGTCGCGTTTCGTGAATTTTACAGAAAATCAATCTTTACCTCCCACCAGTGACCACGTCCCTTATCGTAACTCGAAGCTCACGCGTCTCCTTCAGCCCTCGCTCTCCGGAGATGCTCGTATCAGTGTTATTTGCACCATGAACCCAGATGTCCAAGCTGTAGCAGAAAGTATGAGTACACTACAGTTTGCATCACGCATTAAGCGTGTGCAGCTGAGTGCCAAGAAGAAGGAAGTCGTCGATACGGATGCACTTATCGAGAGATACCGCAAGGAGATTGAAGAGCTCAAGACAAAACTAGCACATCGAGAAGCGGACGCACCACAGAGGAATCGTCGGATGAGCGCACAAGAGGTATGTTTGCTAGATTTTTGATTTGATGAACTTTTATACTTCTCTTCTGTTAGCAAATCGACGAATCAAAGGCGATGAAAGACCTCAACGCACGGATACAGCAATTGACGAAACTGATTTTGACGAGTCAGACCGTGGACGACAGCAAAGGGGATGATTCCCGTCCAGCAAGTCCGTCCAAGGTTGATTTCGACATGTCGCCTTACCAGGTTAGTACACGAGTAGCTGTTACCTTGTGCAGTTCGAAAAACATGAAGAGCAGCTTCAACAAGAGCTCCTTGCTGCTCGACGCCAAATGGAATCTCAAGCAAATCAAATTCTCTCATTGGAGACTGCCCTACTCGCCCGCCCTGAGATCTCGCCGGATGCATCCGAGACGGACAAAGACAAGATCATCGCAGACCAGCAAAAGTCAATCCGAGAGCTCGAAATCGTTGTGCGTGGGTACGAAAACAACCTTGGAGAACCCCTGCGGCAAGTTCGTGAAGACGTCGAGCACGAGTGGGAGGGACGAGTGGCCACCGAGGTGAAACAACGTGAAGAAACGGAAGCGTGGGCGAACGAACTCGTGAAGCAATTCGAGAAAGAGAAGAAGACGAGGATTAAGTTGGAGGAGGAGAGACGGGCGCTGACGGCGTTTGTGAGCAAGTTCGATGCGTTGGGAATGGGTCACGGGAACATGGTTCAGCTGTCTTCTGTCTCTGTTTCCGGTTCGGGGTTAGGGTCGGGGTCGGCACCGGGGGTGCTGGGCAAGGCCAAGTCATATTTGAGCAAGATCGGGGGTGGGCTTGGGGTCGTCGCTGAGGAGGTGGAGAGCCCGATGAGGGTTGATCTAAAGAATCAACCGAGTCTGTTGGAGCAGACACCGGAGGAGGAATGGAGCATGATGGAAGATGTCAGTTTTGAGATGGATGTCGGGAAGGGGAAACTTGTAAGTGGAAAGAGAGTAGAGAGCCCATTGAAGGAGATCTTTGGGAAGAAGGAGAATATTCCGGTGTAGGATAAACGGATGGAGGAAACAGTATGACTATAATATTGGATGTATGCTGGTATGTTTTTTCTCGATTTTTTATGTTTTCCCTGTTTTGTATCTGTTCACGCTGCTGTTTACATGTGCTTCGAGTTCACGAAATGACTGCTGGGCAGTAATCTTTACGTCGTATGTCGCCATTATCACCTAATCGATAGTTCCACGTCTGGCACGTCCTGGACGAAATGGAAGCATACTTGTGGTTGCCTCGTGACCACTGTGAGGGTACCCCCCGGTCGAACTACATATAACGAAGCAGCCAGGCCTGTGGGTCCACACTGCAGTCTTGATTTCGGACAAACACCTTGATTCTGCCCATTTGTTCCCCCTCCCCCCAGCTCTTCATGTTCATTGTGTCATTGTTCTCGAATGGCTGGGCTAAGATCGATATCGAAGGTGGGTGTACGCTGCACATGACTGACTTTTATTCTGGGCAGGACATGGTCAGTGTGCTCCTATACTCCAATGCAAACCTACGTGATCTCTACTATCCTGAAGTCCGAGGCTAGTCCGACTGCGCAGAAACACGTTGCTGTGGGTTACGAAGAAACGAGCAACGTGGTTATCGTGTCATCCTTCGACCAGGTTTTCGGAACAAGCATTTTCGCGGTGGACTGTCTGGACTGGACTGGACTTCATGCAATTTGCAAAGGGGAGGGGGAGAGGGGAGTCTGCATCCCTTTACCGTGTACGCTCCACTCCTTTGTCTAGCAAAACGGTGACACACGAACAAGCACACGTGCCATGATGCACAGCAGCAGCCTCTATTTTGGGGTGTCTCTGTGTTGTGCTTCGTGCTTCCCTCGTGGCTTGATGGCGTCGTGTTTTGATGCGGCATGCATTTAATGCCCGTCGTTTGTTGCTTCTGATGGCAGATATTGATCAGTGACTCGGGCGGCGGGGAAAGAAGCTCAATGGGCGTTCGTCGACAAGAATGACACCCTTTTCTCGCGGCGGGGTTTCGCCGAGCTTCACGAGGCGTGCAATTGTCCGGGATTCCGTCACGGAAAGTGCTCCGCCAGGATACGGCAAGTTCCTGTACATGCCTAATGGGGATGGCATGTCGACATGCCTACTTCGCGATGTGGTCTTGTCTTTCTTTGCGCCCTCAGGCCCCGGATCAACAGGCCATTCCAACAATGGCACGACATTCCGCAGCAAGACGAATATGGGATATCTCAGGCTGGTCATCGTCCTCCGGCGTCGAGTGCAGCAATTCGGTGTTAGATACTGAACACCGTTGCGACGCCCGAAGCAGGTTCTAGACTTACGGACTCATGCGTTGGCGCTGCCTCTACCACTGATACACACAAGTCTGAACGACTCTCTTCAGTCCTGCCGCTAGATGCTATATATATTATTTTGATCTAGATGGCAGCCTGCTGTGCAAGTCGACATGATGTGACACCAGTCTTGTCACTTCTTCACACTGATCCCCGCTATCAATTCCTAATACTCTTTTTTGGGATGTGTTCTCGTAACACATGTACAGATGCGGCGTATCGATGGTGGAACTCCCGTCTCTGGTTAGCTCTGGCGAAGATTTCCTTGCACCAGTCGATTCTTGGACATCAAAGAGTGTCCTCTCAATCTCCGCATGCATTCTCGGATCCCGCGCAGACCGCCAGGTCCATTATCCGTTAATATGGCTGTATTCTGTGTACCGTTTTTTTCGCCGTGAGGGGGCGGTGCTTATCGTCGTCGTTTCTGCCTACCCTCAAAATAAGGTTTAGATCCGGTAGGTATGTACTCATCGCGCAGCGTTTTCGTGTGACGTGCAGGCCTGAAGTTGAATCCCGATGTGGTGGGTATCGGGGTGACTTGAGGTGGGTGATATCAATCAGTTCGACCTGTGGCGTCTTGGTTTTTCAAGAGATTCTTATCAAACTCGTTGGACATGCGTGCCAGTGGTTGGAACAATGCTGGGCGGAAATGGAGCCAGAAGGTACGGCGTAACAGCGACTACTGAATCCAAACACATGCTGTCCAAGAAGTTGTTGGGGTTGGCAGCCACTTCTACCTATCTGCCACCCGCATGCCAACATCCTTTTTTGTTTGGGGTGGGGAATATTCATAGCCCTGTGAAATCTGGTGCGTCGTTTCTATTTCGACCTTGTTTCCATTTGTTCTTTGTCCTTTATTCTTAATCATTGTTTTCTTTCCCTCACTGATCTTCTCTGTTTGTCTCTCAAACCCTTCTGGACGGCGATCGAAAACTAACTAATTATGTTCTCCGGGCTCAATGCACCCACACTCGTTGCCTAGCTGCTAGGGTCGTTCGGCGGAACGAAAGGGGACAAGTCACTTGATGATATGATGGCGTGTGGGAGTGGGAAGTGAGAGAGATACGCCATATACAGGAGGTTGCCGCATCTTGTTCTCGATTAATTTTTCTTTTCAGCATGGACTGATCGGGTTTTCAGATAGGACCTTGCGTTGTATGTAAACAACACCAAAACGAGGGCCTTGAGAGGTATAAAATTACCCAAGGGGAACTACTTACATTCTTCAGTCTAACGACATCCAAACAACTCACTCTATCATCCTCGCTCTCAACATCATGCAGACTGTGAGTGACAAGGGTTTGCTTCGACCACACGCCGTGACGGGTATGCTGACAATGGCGACGTCCTTGGCTTGTTAGGTTATCTCCACCCCCGTCAACGAGGCGTGCTGCTCCGGCACAGAGACCTGCAACTGCACTTCCACGTAAGTCTCTCAAAGGTCTCCTCCGACCCGAGAGAATACGTTGTTCATATCATTTTTGTTCACACAGCTGCACCTGCAAGTGCGGTGACTGCAAGCACTAAACGTGCAGGCATTTTCTCCACAAATCCTGTTCTTGATCTTTTCGTGTGTCTGTTGTATTCTTAGTATGTGAGTGGTGGGAGGCACACTTCGTACCTGCCTGTCCGACGTACTTTGTTTAATGTTATAATAGTGTAAATGATGCAGTCAGAGACTGGAATCCAAGTCTGATCGTATTTTTCACCTCCTCTTGCTTTCATTTGCACCGTGATGTGTGGATTCTCCGATTTAAAATTGCAGGCGTAAGCTTCTTGAACGCTCATGAGTCATGAAGTGCCAGTGAGCAGATCACTGGTCTGGGTCATAGAAGTGACAGGATCTCGAGCGGCGAACGAGAGATGTTTGCGCGATCTATGTTATTCTCTATGCATGTTATTCTCTATGCATGGCAAGGGACTGGAAGTGTGAAAGAGAAACGAAGAGAAGGTCCTGTGCTGTTTCAAATTGTGATGAATTCGAAATGTCGAAAACCTAGGCTGTACGTCGTTTTCCTGGCAACTCTAATTCGGTGTACCACGTTGACTCAGTACCAGTCAGGTAGAGCCATGAATGCATGATTTTACATATTCTATAGGGTCTTCGGATGATGTCGTGGAGTTCCACCAAGTCGGGAAGAAGAAAACCGTGACGGAGTCTAAACCTTGTGAGCATCATAATGGAACTCAAGAGTGCTCTGACTCGAAGTCGAGGGCTATTTTCTACGTACTAACTACTATCCTACTAGTAAATGGGGCTACGATCACGTCTACGTGGCGAACAAACAAACCGTAAGTACCTCGTGACGACTGTGAGGGTAGTTACATATTATTGTTTTTGTGAGTCCGCATCAGTAACCGGTACCAACCACTCATCCATTCCGACTCGGACCACTGGCAGTCTCCAGACCTACTTCCATAGCTAGTGACTCCAGATATGTGGCAACTCATCAAATATCTTCATTATTGTCTTTCTCATCTTCATGGAGGACAGGTCATAGCAATGGCGAGTTGGCACCTCGTGGTCACTGCGAGGGTACCCTTCCGGTCAAGTCCATATATTGGCGAGCCTCAGGTAGCCTCACACCTTTCCCCACGATTTCTCTCCATGAACACGCTGGACCGTCCATTCTGGCCCTCTTTTTTTTTTCTTGCTCGCCTCTGAAGATGGGTTCATTGCCACTAGTCAGTACCATCCTGGGTCAGCCTTCAAATCAGCATGACCCTATCCGTGGGATGAATCTGTGAGTTTCTGCGACTCTTTCCTTTGATGGGACCCAGGCCCCCTCTGAAACATTATTCTATGCTAAAGCTGGTCCCACTCGCACTCTTCAAACACAATCCCGCGCTTAACACAATTCACCGCTGATTCTATATCATCCGGATCATAACCCAATCCGCCCGGGTGTTGCGAGATATCTCCGAATCGTCGGCCGTGGAAGTGAGTATTTTTTTCTGGGTCGTTCTCGAAGACGACCATTGCCTAGACTGATGTTGTTCCTGTAGAATGGCTGAACTATCTCGTCAAGTTAACGGGACGACGCACACGCGGCCTCTCCCAACGCTGGGCAGGCTCTGGGCCAGTGGTCCGTTTCTAATGCATTTGTTGATAACATCTTCCATCAACGGAGCTGACCATGGCGGAGCAGGCGTTCCACACTGTTTCCGATTCCGCCTTCTCCGCAAGCGTGGTCTAGTTCGTCGGTTCACGCCGATATTACATCCCACTTGGTCATTCTACTATCACGAGTGGCATGTGCCCGATGTGCATCTATGTACCCCGCGGCCTCACCTCTTCAATATTCAACAATGCAGCCATCCCAACAACGGCATGTCATATGCCCCCGAAATAGGTCATTGCCAATGAGTCTGGAAATGTGCTGGTCCACAACACTATCGCCACACCCCACCCAAAGTAGTAGACATGGACATGCTCCTTTCAATGTCCATCAGTGGCAATCTCTTGTTGTCGTGAGTTTCCGAAGGTGGTGTCTTTTTAATGACGTTTTCGTAATTGTCCTGCCGCATCAGGAGAACTTTTTTCATGTTCAGATATCATATCTGGTGTTCATCACGTCTCTCTTGGAACAGTCTTGGCATGCGCGCTCGGAGATACCGATACGGGCACCACTACCCTGGTCTACTGTGGCACCTCCACGTATCTCGATTATGATGGAATATGTTCAGACCGCTTTCCCCCGACATCTCTGATTTGCCATGAGCGAGTGCTTGTCGACTTGAGTCCCAGTTGTGGTGGACGACCGGACTTTCGCCGGTATTATATTGTTCCTCTGGTATGGCTGCTCCTCGTAGGGCGACCATAGCTCCACGAGTGAGTCACAAGCAGGGCCAACTAAAATAGGTTTCCCACAGCCAAGAAGAAGGGATGGGGAACAACACCGAAACGCGGGCACTGGTTACGGCCAGCTGATTATCTCTCAGTCCAAAGGCTGTGTCTGCGCATGCAAAATTATCGATAACCCCAAATCAATAGGCTGGTACTCGCGCCGAAGATCTCATGTCCCGTTTATTTCCTCTCCTGCCTTTATCTTTATCTGGAATCTGGCGTGTCTCCTCTTTTGCGGAACTCCCCATGAGGGATAATAAAGAAACAAAAAATATGTGGGGTTCGTTCAATTTCTGTCCCGTTCCTGCTTATGGTGATGGCAAATATCAGCAAATAGGAGTCTACGAGAGGTATAAAATCCTGCATTGCAGGCGATCAGTTTGCAGTCTATACACAGACAAGCATCTCGCTCTATCATCTTCACTCACAACATCATGCAGACTGTGAGTTGTGGCCTGCTTCGCCGACACATTTCTTGATGAGCTGACGAACGCGGTGTTCGTGCAGGTTATCTCTATCCCCGTCAACCAGGCGTGCTGCTCCGGCTCCGAGACTTGCAGCTGCAACTCCACGTATGCACTACTTTCCTCGCCGACTAGCGAACCTCGTCATTGACGATTTACTCTGTTTCGTTTCTCATCTAGTTGCACCTGCAAGTGTGGTGACTGCAAGCACTAAATCTGCCATCCGTTGCAGCCGCACTTGGCAATAAACATGCACTTCCCTTTTCTTGTGAAGTATCCCGAATCCCCGCTATGGTGTTGTCTTCGTTTGTGGTCGTGCGGGGCGTAGATCGTGTCGGTGAAAGGCGGGAATGTTTATTGTCGGTTGTACGCTGTCGGACGCATTGTGACTGTATCCAATATAATCGTGTTTTACCTCCTTTGGTGTGGCTCGAGGGTTGCTCTGCCTGCTTTCGCTTTTTCACCGATACCTTTTTCGAGTTAGGGAATAGCAGTGATCTTGCACATAGAATTGCCGGCCCATCAGGACACGTGTTTGCTCGATTTGGTATGCAAATAGCAAGGCCCGACGAAGTCCGCCAGTCACTATCCAGGCTGCGCGCCTGGAGTCCTGGGCCCGGCGCCCCTCAGAGTTGGAGCAACGCGGTTTATGTGTCGATGCGTCCGCGCTTAACATGCTCAGAGCCCAAAGGAAAAAGGAACAAGGATTGCTAACTTGACCTTACTAAAACCAGAAAGACGATCGCACGTGCCGAGCAGTTCAAGAACCGCTTCTTCCTCGAAAGGCAGTTGTCTTCTCACGCGTACAGTCGCTCCGAATCTATTGAACGTTCGTTGGTTTACTGTATTCCGGCCACTGTTACTACTGGAGAATCGGAGAGGATTAGACGCCTCATCCATTCGGATCAGCCAGCGATGTGACGCACATGAACGAAAGTGATATCCGGCACTATAGCATCCTCGCTACCGTGATTTCAAGTAAGTCTCACAGAGACTGTGAGGGTTACTGGGAGGGTACCCCTACTGAAACCCACATAACGAAAAATCGTTAAGTGACCGGGAAGGTCCATTTCTTTGTAATCTTATTCTCTCTCTATTTCTCTTCCTAAACTCCTGGAACGGCGACTCATCAACCTACTCTCGCGCCAAAGACTTAACAGCTACGCTCAGCCAGGGTTGAGTTCGTTTTCGTTGAGGACTAGAGCGAGGATGAGTGGAAACCCTGGCGCGACTTGGTATGTCCCCAAATTTCTTTGTTCTGCCTTTGCGCCCGTGCCCCACCCCGTCCATGTGTCAACCATCTCAACAATAACATGTCATCCCGAAAAAAAAAGTACTGCTCAATGGACGAATATGATTCATCTGCCCCATAGGGTCGTTGACCCCACACCGTGGCATAATTCCCATGAAGATCATGCGTCACTTATCGCCTGTCCCGCCTCGGAGGGCCGTCGCTCTGCTCAGGAACATTGACACCACATTGATTATTATGATCCGATGGCGGCCGACTGTAGGGTAGCTTCTTCGACCCCATTCGTACTTGTTGGGGAAAGCGGGGGATAGTTTCCCCAAGTGTGCAATTGAAGTAAAGTTCTGTCGCCCTTTGAAAGCTGCACAATCTGACCTAACGTGATGTATTTCCAGGGAACAGAGTTCGTACGTGGCAGCGGTCGACGCCCCTTCTAATAAGCCTCAGGTTTCTATGCAGTTGGTCATATACGTTTGAGCATCCCGGTCCGAGTTGGCGTTCTCCCTGAGGTGGTCCTTATCAACATCCACATGATGCATCTTTCACAAAGGTCTGAACGTGTTGCAAATTTTCGTGGACAAGATGGCAGCCTGGAAATTTGGACCCTGTCTTCCAGACCCTAAGCACCGTGTCGAGCAACTCTCTGGGAGCTGCCGACGTAGACAAGATCACAACCCAACGACAAGCAAGAAACATAGGAGCACAAAGACATGGAATAGGCTTATTTTCATGATACAACGATCGTACTTGCACGCGAAGATCACCGATAGACCCCAAACCGACCCACTGGATCGAACTTTCTGGGACGGATTGTAAGTCTCATCGCCAACCTCACCGTGTCCTTTGTTTATTTATTTGATGTCTCTTCTGGTATTCGGCTTCGGATATATTCGCAGCGGACAACCAGACGAGCCCACGCTTCTTGCCTGTGCCTTACCCTGAGACGGTCTGATGGAACATGAAGAATGGCAGGTCACTTCTATATCGGCCCGTGTGGAGCGATAGCTGCGCCACATACATACATACATACACAGGTGTTGCTAACCTGGTCTCCAGAATTTAATATCCTGACGAGGATATATCGCATTTGCATCGTAATGACACCAAATTGAGGGTTTTCGAGACGTATAAAACCCCCCTATTCCTACGGTACACATTCCTCAACCCGTCTATCAGCTCTTGAACAACTCGTCTAAACCACCCTCGCGAATATCATCATGCAGAACGTCAGTGGTGACTTGCAGATGCGGTGTCGCACGATGACTGACGATATGTTCTTGCAGATCGTCTCCATCCCCGTCAACCAGGCTTGCTGCTCCGGCGCTGACACCTGCAACTGCGCTTCTACGTACGTTTTTCTCGCTTTCAGCAGACAGTTGTTGACGTTTTGTTGTTGCTGGTTCAGTTGCACCTGCAAGTGCGGCGACTGCAAGCACTGAACACCAACGCGCCTAGTTGGCGTTCGCTTCAGCCATAAATATCAATAAACATATCTTTTTTTTGTTTGTTTTGTTTTCTATCCCCCTGTGTGTGTTTCCTAGGAGGTGGATGGTAGCAGCGTGGTTGGTGTGTTTTGTTTGTTCTGAATCTATGTATGCGTGTATGTTTGTCGAATGTCGAATGGATTGATGAATTGAATTTGTCGTGTTGTTTACCCTCTGACGGCGGTGGGATCATGAAGTTCAAGCGAGGGTTTGTTACTTCAATTAGGTTTCTCGCGTCTTCAGGCTTGTGACGAGGCCCACAGCTGGGAAGGTAGTACCCGCTGCGATGTTCAGCCTCCTAAGATTATTGAAAAACAATGATTGATAGGTTTGCAACGGATCACCTTCTGGCCTCAGCCTTCCTCAGCTTCCAGTGCACAGAGATGTCTGTGAGTCCGCCATTCTTTTTCCTTTTCTTCAGTCTGGATTCTCGAGTGGCCAGTGGTGAGTACTTGAGTCAAATTGTTCAATCAACTTCAATGCACCGAGATAATCATGATGTTGGATGATTCCATGCGAATTCTGTCGTGCAGCGGACGGTCCAAAGCACTTCCAGAGTTCTATGTCACTCTCTTCCAGGACCAGTCCTCGAAATTCACGATGAAATTGTGCAATGTTGTTGCGCTCAATGCTTGCATTCAGCCTAGTAAGTTGAAGCACCGCGACTCAATTCATCCCACGCCTCCTTGTAAAACACTCTTGAGATCTCGTTGAGTCCATCGAGGGTACAGTACTATTCATGCGTGCCAGACGGCTGGTTACTCTCAGCTCTCAGCTGATCACGCTGACTCTGGGCCTGCTTGCTTGTCCAACTACGGGGTGCGAGGTACGTGGTATTTGTTTAGCTTCCTGTAGTAACACCGTATCCAGATTGTCCACCATTTCACATTGTGAGTTGTTCAATCTCCCAGTCATTGATTTATTCAAGGTACTCTGAGTCACTCTCAGATCAGTGACGTTCTATTTCATACTACGGCATCCCGATTCATACCTGACCCGGCGAGATGCGGCTTCTTTCCATTTGCGCCCAATCTGATTAACTGCTTTCCAGTCTGCGTTTCTTCACCTACGCCCTCTCTACCGGGCTCGCCATATTCGACGGTGGCTGCGCAAATCAGGCGATGACAACGCATGCTCATTCACTCACTACCATGATCACCAGATGCTGACGAGTTCAGTTGGTTTGAAATGAAAGAAAACAGCTCCACTCTTCTGGGCACCGTCCTAAGCTCCATCACGCATTTTGGCGGGCTTTCCCTTCCTTGCAGTTCTCGTCGGCGTTCGGATGCCGCTTCCCATCCAAACTCAGACTCTGTTCCACGAGGCTTCAGAGCTCTACGCATGGACAGTTTGCGGACAGACAAACTCTTGACCGTATTGGTTCGCCTGATATTCGTCGGACAAGCATGGTGATATGTGAAGCATTATCACTTTATACGGTCTGGTGGAAATGGGATCACATGAGTACCGATGCATCTGACTTTGCTGGCTATGGCGCAAAGAGCCGTATCGGCCGCCATCACCGGTTGGCAACGCTTTTGTTTACTGCTGCTTCCCTTTGTTTCTTTAATTAAAACATTTCTCTCCTAGTCTCGGATCTCTCCACCATGGGCCGCGGACAATGAGACAAGAAAAAAGTTCTCTCATGATATCATCCTCCCCATTTTAGTCTAGGCTGTGGTTGGAACATGAGATGGAGTTATGTCATGAGCGTGACCACAGTGTGTGAGAGCAAAAATGACGCGCTGGCGCACTGCCTTCGTAACTGCCAACCTGACGTGACTCCAGGACACCCTGATTTGGAGAGGTCGCGCTTGCAGCGTAAACAACATCAAATTGAGGTTTCTGAGCCCCAAGGTATTTGAATCGGACCCTTCTTGGCGCGCATGCAACGTATTCACCCCTCGTCCATCGGCACTCCAGAAACTCGTTCTATCATACTCGCAAGCATCATCATGCAGGCCGTCAGTGATGGCCTGGTTCTCATAATACGCTGTTGATTGTCTGACTTGAACTGGTGTATATTCCTTGCAGTTCATCTCCATCCCTGTCGACGATGGGTGCTGCTCTGGAAACGGCAGCTGCAGTTGTGACTCTACGTACGTTCTTGTTCTTCTCGTCTATTAGCAGACCATCTCGTTAACGTCCAGCTTACCTTTTCCTGTCATTCATCTAGTTGCACCTGCAAGTGCGGCGACTGCAAACACTAAGCGCTGTGCTCCGTCGGCATTCGTTTCCACCATACCAACCAAAAAACCGCATTCAACGTGTTCCTTCTTCTCCCCATTTCCGGCGTCTCTTCTGGTTTCGCTTTCTGAAAAGGGCAGTCGTAGGCGGTTTAGTCGCCTTGTTCTTCCATTTACCTTGCGCATTCAGACGGCGGGTGGCTTGTCCTATGTCATCAGATTGTATCTCTACTCCTTTGAAGCTGTTGACCATCCGTGGTCTACTGCGTGCTTATGTGCTCGACCATTCGTATGCAACTCGGCGGGCGTGTAAGTGCTGTTCTATATTAGGGTGTGCGACGTCCGGTGCGCGTCTTAGGCCTGTGACGGTACCAGATTCTTTCTCTAGTAAGTGTGATTCAGTGCAAAATCACGGTATGTCCCTGCATACCTGACTCAGAAAGTCTGACCGGACCGTTGCACTATTGCAAGACCGAGACCGACGCCGAACCGCGTTGGCGTTGGCGGGACGCGTAACATTTCTTTCTTCCGTTCCATCTAAATCCAGCGGACAGGACTGTCCCGAGCGACCAATCGACCAAGGCGATCTATAAGATGGCGCTACGGCGACTACACACAATGTACCTCCCGACCATGCACCACAAACCTTTCCAGACCCCCCTCGTCCCTCCCTTCCAAAACACGCAAAAGCTCGTCTTCGAAATCAGTAGCTCTCCCCAGCAACGGAGGTTCATTCATCAAGCACAGCCCCACCAACCTACCATCCGAACCGCGCCTCACTAACTCGCCGTAGACCCAGCTCTAGACCCTAGGCCCCTCGTTACCCTCGCCCCAGCAACACTCACACAAACCATCACCAGCGCCCAGACCCACCCCAACCCCCAGCGTCTGGCCCACCCCGCCCCATTCACGCCCGTGAACAGCCAGCTGATCATGACGGGTCCCACAGTGCGTCCGACGCACATCGCAAACTGCACGAGTCCGTTACTCCGGCCAAGCACACCAGCGGTGGGCGCATGCCGCTTAATGAGGAGCATGCTCATGCTATGCGGAATCGCACCGACCTTGGACAGCGCGAGGAGCGAGAGGAGGCCCGTCCAGATTAAGGCGGAGGCAGATCCCGACCCATGAGCGGTGTGCGTATCGATCCGGGCGACGGCGTTGAGGCACGGAAGCAGACCGAATGCAACCGGCCAGACGGACATGCACACGTTGTACGTTTTGGTGTAGTCGAACCGCCGCAGGATATAAGGCATTGCAAAGAGTCGGAGGAGGACGGCGAGCATCCCCGCAAACGCGAACACGTTTCCGATCACAGATGGCTGTATATTGAAACGACAAGGTTCGGGTGAGAAACACAAAAAAACTACGTCAACTCCTGCATGGAGTAACTAGGCAAGTCTCGAGAGAAACTCACATCTAGTCCCAAACCGCCTGCGTCGATGGGCGTAAAACAAATCAGCGTGAAAACGACGTCGAATGCGAGGCTTAGGAAACTGAGTGCGAATCCAGAGATCGTCAGCGCCCGTATCGCTGGTATCAAGAGGAGCGCCATCATGCTGGCAGGTTCGACCTCGTCTGTATCCGGGACTGTATGCGCACCCGCGGCAGCAGGAGCGCGCGTAACGGAGTGAGCATCATCTTCTCGTTTATGTGGAAGTGTCTGGGTACCAGGTAAGTCATTGATATTTCGCCCTGTTGGAAATTTCTTTTTCAATCCCATACCTCTTTGATGAACATATACCCTAATACCACTCCCACAATCGCACACGCAGTGCTGACGAGACAAGGTGGGAGATATGGATGTTCCACAAAGATCGGCCACGAGAAATACCCTGGGTACTGCGTCGCAGCGTTGGCGAACGTCCCACCGATGAGCGGCCTAGAGTATACAACCACCTCGCGTCAGTCAATCCGATTTACGCTTCAACCCACGGGAGAAAATGAACCCGATGACAGTTCCCAGTGGCCACGCAAGGCTGTAGATCGGCACTGCGAGGTCTTGATTGGTGTCGTCCGTAATCTCGGCAAGGATGGAGTGAATGACGGCCACGTTTGCCGATACCAATCCACCTGGATAAATCATGCGTGAACACAGGCCATAATGAATGAATGCATCAGAAGCCATGGTACCGACCCACGAATCTGGAGGCGACTATACCGGCGAACGTTGTAGACAACCCAAACGCCAAGGTTGCGACCGCGATGCCGATGAGACCGGTAAACACGACTGGACGCCGGCCGACGACGTCTACACGAACCCCATCATATCAGCACATGACAGGCCATGACAAGCGACTCTGGAGTCCAACTTGGTATACTGACCTGATATCCTCCCCCACTGATACACCGAAAATAGCTGCGCCAGTGAGTATGTACTCTCCTAGTCCACGTTGAGGGGAAGTTTGTGTTAAAAAGAAACGACAACGCAGTGTAAAGTACATACAACTATCCCACTATAGAAGCCCACCCGCTCTGGCTCGGAGATCCGAAGATCGACGAGGAACTTGTTGACATACGGGAAGATCTGTTGGTATGCGATGGGGTCGACGATGCGCACTACGATGAGAGCGCCAAGTTGTGCTTTTGGGAGAGGTGTCCGACGTGCCGGGTTGGTACTGGGGTCATCATTGGAAGGTACGGAGGAGATAGCGCGCTCCTCGTCGCTAAGTAAGAGAGGTGTTGATTCGTCGGCCGTGCTGCCAGTTTGGCCATCGTCTTCATCTTGGTCGTCCACGCGACGTGGGTTCGTTCTGGCCGTAGAGAGGCGGGAAGTCATGGAGTTCGTAGTTTTGGGTCAAGCCAAAGGGGTCCTGCAGGGTGTGGGTGATAGATGCCGCCTCGGATAAAACCACACCCCCGACACGTTGTCACCTCGCGTTTGCTCCATGGCCACGAGTTTTGGGTCCGGTGGATGGTCTCAGCTTAGCGACTTGAAGTTCTCTAGTCGAGTTAGGATAAGTACCTCGACGAACTTGCGACATTCTATAGCCTATATCATCAATTCACTAGGCACACGCCTGAACACAACGGGATTGGCTGGCGGCAGGGCGCGCGTAATCGCCATGCTGGTGGCCGGGCCGCGACAGGTGGCGGAGAACTTGCAACCTTGTCCAAAGAAGAATGGGCTCGGGATTAGGCTTCCTTCAAACACTTGCTCATAAGTAGCGGTCAAGATATCGATGCGTGTGAGGGTCCCCGCCTCAGCAGGCTAGTCATGTCTGCATATGAACATAAAAACGGTATTCGCACGGGAGATGGGCCGATGTGGAAATTTGTGGTCCAATTATGTCGGAATCTCTTAGTTCTTGTGGTCCGTGCAGTCCTTCTTTGTCATCATGTATTATATCACCGTCTCGTCACGTCACCTTTCCTTTCTTCCTAACCTTGCGCTTCTCGATTCTAGGTACAGTTATTCTCACTTATCGCTCCATGTATTTAGCCTCTTCTCGATTCTAGCATTCTTTGCGCCGATTGGAAGTCACGCGCCTTGGATCCTGGTGAACCTGACATTAGCGCAAGGTTACCACTTACGCAACCCCTAAAACACACAATCACCACAATCATCATTGCTATGCCGAGCAA